>PVKS010003665.1:0-101223 GCA_004027875.1 Aplodontia rufa
TATATATATATAAAATATAGATATTTATAACTTATGGGGGTAATATAGAAGAATCAGACTAGCATGTGGGAGTGTGGATATGACTCTGGATTAGGATCAAATACATATCATTGTTACTTGTATGCATTATATGCATTTATGTTTGTACAACAACTCCTTAATAAAAAGTTTTTTAAAAGAATTAAAAAGATTAAAAAAAAAAAAAACCAAGAGACAATCTTTTGTTACCCAGTCTCAGAGGTGGGTTCCTCTCAAAGTTGATATAACCTGTTAGAGGCAAGATAGAGGAGGGTAGGGATCACAAAAAAAAAATCTTTGCAAACGGAAGATTGCGTGGGACCATTTTAGAGGTGTTGACCAGTGTGTGTATGTGTGTATGTGTGTGTGTTGTGTATGTGTGTGACATTGGAAGCATACAGCATCTCCAGAAGGATAAAAAATTAAATAGTTTCTTGACAGCAAGAAGGGTGAGTGGCAATGACTATTTATTCAAGTTTCTTTTGTGCCCTTTGGACACGCAAAGGCTGACTTTGTGATGCTAGTAGGACGTGTCAGAGAGTACGTCTCAGGATATATGGATCTGGAGGTCTGAGAGTCTGGAACTGAATACAATATTTGGAGTCATGAATCAAATGATGATATTTGAAGTTATGATCCTGGATAAGATGGTCCAGGAAGAAGGACAATAGAAAAGAGGCCTGAGGTTTGAGCCTGAGGGTGTTTTCTTTTGTTCTTGTTAAGGACTTAGTCACAAAATTGCCTTCTGAAATGAAATTTTTTGTAAACATAAATGTTTAAAGACATAAAATACTCAAGAAGATGGAAATGGTAGAAGGATTCTGAAATGGCATGTAGAGAAATTTTGTTGTGATTAACTGGGGTTTGGATTGCATCCAGAGTCCATGGTCAACACTGTGTTAGACTGGGTGATAAGTCAAAATTTCAGAGTTCATGTGATAGGGAAGTCAGTGGAGGAGAATGAGGAATCAGAGCCAAATGATCTGATTTGCTTGATTTCATTCTCCACCTTGGAAACCCCAGAGGGTTCTATTTATCTACAACCTAAAGCCAAGTCTGTGGTTCAGTATGACCTCTCAGATCCCAAGCTCATCCAGCTCCCCGTTCCTCCACTTGCTGCTGTGGTAGGTTATGTTCCAGAGTTGTTTTGTTTTCTCTGGGATAGCTGTTTTAACTCTAAAATATGTACTCGTGTCCCTTTATCAAGACCACACAGTTGGAACACAGTCTTAGCTATATTCTGGACGAAAAAAGAGAGTTTATGTAATAAACTCCCGTGAACTTTAATTTTATAGAGTTTCTAGAATGGGGGCTTGAAGTCAATTACTTTAAGAATTACTTGAATCTTCGCGATTTCATGATTCTAAAAGAAGAAGGATTGTTAGTGCTGATGATAAAATATGACGTGTCAACTAGAGATGGCACATAATGGTAAATGCCAGGCGCCAGCAAACTTGTTTTTATTTTTTAACTGATACTTTGTATTTTATCTTTATATATTGTGTAATGATCAACTCAGGGTTATTAGCATATCTGTCATCTTCATGTTTTATCATTTCTTCAGGTGATATTTTGAAGCTGTGGAAACTCTCTTGGGTGCCCAATCTGCGTCCTATCTCCCTCCCACCAATCTCCTCTGCGTTTGCTTCAGGGGCTGCTGTCTCTGCCTGTAATCCACTAGAATTAAAAACAGCCAAAGTCGGGCCTCTGTGCACGGTGCTCACCCACACACAGCCAAGCAAAGCAGATGTTAGGCTGAAACAGTGTGGATTATATATCCCACATATTCAATAAAACCACGCTTCTCCTGTACGCTTTTAAATCACCTTTCAGTTTCGCATAAAAACAAGAGCTGTAAAATCTTTCGAATGTTGATTTTTATAGAATCTTCTGTTCATGTGAATGTTAATGCTCCTGGAGTTGACGTATGGAGCTAATTTGATGGATGTATGTTCCAATGAAGTATGTCTTTATGATTCAGTGTCTGGGTCATACTGATTTACTGGCTGGTTGGATGGTGATATTTTTTTAAATACAAATTAAATTGTTTTGTGATGTAATCAAATCATATAGAGACCAACACTGGGAAGGCTAGGAAGTTGGGCCTGTAAGGATAAATGTTTATTTTAAAAGACAAATAGCACTGCCAGTCTGAATTGCATTTATTAAAATTTACATGATAATATTAGATGCACCTATAATTTTGTGATTTTATCTATGTTAATATGGAAAGATGTTTATTTTTGGTAGCAGCATATCTTCATTAGTATTTAATAGTTCATTCAGTTCTCTAATGCCATGTTTATTAAATAAGTGTGAAGTAGAAGTTATGTATCGAATATATTCTTCTGGAAGATTTTATTACTTTGAAAATTGGACTTTTTGGAAGGAAGAGATTCTTGCACAAACTCGAGACATACAAAATGTTAATAGATAAAACAGAGTGACTTTTATTCTTTGGAAATTCCTGTGCAGCATTAGAAATAGAACTTATGCTGAAAGATAATTTCACGAGATATTTTATTCAACTCAAACATTATGTTTATGGGGTTAATGAAAAGCAGACGAGTAAAGCAGAGTCAATTTAAATCATACCTGTAACTCCAAGCAAAGTGTGCTAATTAGCCACTTCATTTCACATTAGATTGGGTACCTTCGCTTTATTTGTAAGACCTGAATTAATCATGGAAATGTAGCTTTTCTCTTAGGATTGTTGACAACAGCCACACAAGTGTTAATGGCATCTGTGAGCTCTACTATTAGAAATCAGATAGTTCCAGATTATTTTAAAGTTATTGCAGAGATCTCAAAATTCAGTTTATATTAATTCCCAGAAATTACAGTAGTTATTAGCCTTTCAGTAGACCTTGCTATTAAGCATAATAAACATATATTGTTAAATAATTTAAATATTTCCACAAAACTTGATAAAAATGTCGAAATGGCATTTATCAAATTGAAAGGGGAGAGTACATGTCACAGTTGAAAAGTTTCACTGCAGAGCATAAAAGACGTATGTGGAGACAGAAACACCTAACCTAGATATATAAGCCACCAATAAAAATGTCTCTTCAAGTATTAGATCTTAAAAGGATCCTTCTTTGAGATGAAGACCTAGGTATTTCCATTAACTAAATTATCCCAAATTACTGAAGTCATTATTATGCAGGGTGGCAAAAGTTGGGGATAAAACAAGACAGTCTTAAATATTATCTTGTGTTGTGGACATTAACTGTAAAATCATTGTGTAGGAATTATGGAGAAAACAAAGAAATCCACTCTTTGGAGGAATAGTATTTAATTACCATATGTTAAATTAATACCATTTTTGTCTACTGATCTTCAATGGCTTTATTGAAATAAAGGCAATCAATTGATCCAAAGTAGTATGTCTCATGATCATGCTAACATCATTAAATCTAGCCAGGATTCCTGGTTTACAATATATTTATATATATAGAGTATGTGTGTGTGTGTGTAAAGCAATCATATAAAACCAAGCAATATATATTCTATTTAAGATGATTTAAATAAACTGTTACACATCTACACATAATAAATAAATATATTCCATTAATGTTTAATACTTAATGGGGTATGGTTGTAGGTTTCAATTGTTGAATATTCAAAACATTAATAAAGTTCATTTTGTTGAGAAAACTTAAAAAGAAGCAATGAATTATCCATTGTGTTTTTGGAAGGTATTAATCTTTATGTACATAATACATCCAGGAAGCAATTTGTCTATTGGCATTATAATAATTTAATATAAATTCAATTTATATAAATTGTGTTCAATGTCAATTGCTACTGGACTAAAAGTGTGATTTGAATAGTAAATATTCTTACTTGCAGAATTGTGAAGATGACGGTTTTCCTGGCATGATCTTTTCTCCCCATCACCCATCTTTGCTTTCAAGTTTTTATTCCTAGCAGGATTCATTGATACCTTTGTCCTGAGGACTGTTAAAACAGATTGCAATTCCTTTGTTATTTAAAATATGAAAACATTACAGTTCCATGTCTCTAGCTTTGTTAATTCGCAGGCTTCTTGGAGATGTGTGATCATGTTGGAGCGCCTGGTTTCTGCTGGATTAATTGGACTGTGATTGGTCGTGTTGGTACGAGGAGAATTAGGCCACATGGTGTGGTGAAATGGACGGAGACATACAAGAGAGAGAGGGTGTGTCTGCAAGTTTTGTTTTTAAAATAAGAATAGAATAAAACATGTCAACTCTTAGTTCAACAAGTTCCCCTTGATTAACCAGCTCCTCCCTGCTCAGTTCCTCTTTACTGAATGTCCATACCCTATCTCCCTATTTTATGTATCATTCCAAGCCTTCTCAATTCTTTTATTCCTATACGCATGTTTCAAAGTGTGAGGTCCAATGGACATGGCTTGTATGTCCTTTTTTTTTTTTTTAAAAGAGAGGGACAGTGAGAGAGACAGAGAAAGAGAGAAACAACTTTATTTAGTTTTTCACATGGCCTTAGTTGCTCCAACACTCAGTTGTGTACATGGTGCTGGGGTTTGAACCCGGGTCCTCATGCTTGCCAGGCAAGCGCCGAAACCGCTGAGCCACCGCTCCAGCCCCTTGTATGTCCTTTTGTGGATCCACTTTTTTCATGGACAAAATAGGGCCCCCATTTCTTGATAAGATCTGCTTGTGATGAAGGCATGATGAGATTGGTGAGTGAGTAGAAACTGGAGGTTCTTTGGGGACAAAATCTCCATCCCTCTAAGCAGATTTCCCAAAGCACTCTTCTTTCTTATTGATTTTCATATCTTCTATGCCAGACTTTTGGAGTCCGGCAAATCATCACACTTCAGGGTACATGATTTGGCTCTCTAGATGTCCTTTAAGAAATTTGGAGGGAATCAG
The DNA here is from genome assembly GCA_004027875.1 of Aplodontia rufa. Taxonomy (NCBI): domain Eukaryota; kingdom Metazoa; phylum Chordata; class Mammalia; order Rodentia; family Aplodontiidae; genus Aplodontia; species Aplodontia rufa. Next base: position 4,902 of record PVKS010003665.1, read on the forward strand.
CTGCTCAAGAAGTGAAATTTAACCAACACAGAATGGGAGGCAGAAAGGAACCAGCCAAATAAATCCCCCCTCTTCTTTGTAAGTTAAGATGCCTCCTTGCAACACCTGAGGAGGGTCCAAGACCGGAGTGAACATGCCTGTACCCTGCTGTGGCCTTCGGGGATCAGAGTCAAGCCATGTGCATCATGGTGCACAGCACCTTCCTTGGCCTCATTTCCTCACTCTCTGCGCTCCGGACTTGCATCACCCAAATAAAATTTTGCCACCTGGGCTCTGTTTTCTAAAGTTCCTGGATTAAGACAATTTGTCATAGACGTATTCCTAAAACAGATCCCCCGTGGGTATTCAGATTTGAATTGCTTGCCCAGATGAAAGCAATAGTGACCATGCTCCTGGTCATTGCTGCTGCTGAGTGGTGCTGGTTCTGAACGCACAGTGGCTGGGTTTACTTAAAAGGAGGCACCAGCATGTAGCCATGAACCAAGAGATGGAGACAATCTTGCTGTACAACAGCATAATGGAGTAGGATGGCTTCTGACAGAACGTGAGACAGAGATGACAATTTCAGGGCAGTCAACTTCTAATTTAAGACCTGAAGCCTCAACAGCATCCCTGAGGCAGACTGTCCTATGACCCCAAGAACAGTGTGCTGAAAATCAGGATTAGGTTTTGATTAGGAGAGGGAAAATCTAACAAAATTAAATGTACAACTCTAGTAGATTCCCTATGTCAAAATCAGGGTTCTAACAGAAAAAAAAAAAAAAAATGCCAGGTCGCTTAGGCTTGCCTGGAGGAAATATGGGTACAGATAAACACAAGACCCTTTGATCTTCAAAGTTCCCTGAGTTTGTCCTTGCTGGAGGAGATTAGCTCTCCTTGCCTGGAGGCCAAGTGAAGGCTTTGCTGGACACAGGTGCCACACAGGATAAAACTTGTTCTGCCCCTAATGTGCCTCGTTGTCTTCCAATCAATAACAAGGTTAGTTCTTAATATATCCTGAATGAGGAAGAACATTCTGTGCTCCAGGGGAAAAAACAAACATGGAAAAATGGATTCAGGGTGTTGCTAATATGTTAGCAAAATCCAGGGGTGCTGGGTGAGGGTGAATTTTGAGGATGTTAGGTGTATGTGCAAACGTACAATACAAAACTGGATATGGCAGATTCACTGACATGAGCAGTCTGCCACAACTTGGGAGTTAACATTTTAGTAAAGACAACTGGAGCTGATCATAATGGCTTTCTTTGATAACCTCATGAAGCCTAGATCAAACATTGGTCTACCAAATAAATGAATTGAAAATACCTTTGTATAGAGAAGAAGAAATTGGAAGTCTCAGGGTGGCAGGCATGTTAAAATGATTTATGATGTGCAGCAAGAGACTCCACAACCTGATATAATTGACCTGCCTCTTTCTTTGAGGAGTTCTCTTTCTTTGAAAGATTTGAGAAAGGAAACCATCCAAAAATGGTCAATGAATTTCATCCAAATTGCAAATACTGATGATATTGTAGATACGTTAAGATATTTTATGATTTTTTTTCTCAAGTATTTTGCCCTTGCAAGGTATATGGAAGTCAATTTGGAATTGTGACATAATTGGGAGGTGGGCTATGAGTGACAGAAGGTAGAGCTCATCAAGACTAAGTGCAATTAATAGTTATTGATAAATGTATTAGAAATTGAAAAATGTTATGAAATTAGAATGCACAAGTTCTTGGTTTTCTTGAAATGAGAGGATGACTAAGTCACTATATCCAAATTCTAATGTTGGTTTGTCATTAAAAATTTAAATCATTTGAGGCAACTTGCTTCACTTATTTATAAGATGAGTTCTGATGAAACTATTGAACACACTTAATTGATGGTATTTTTGTAGCATTACATTTATGAACTATGTGCATGTAGAACTTAAATGTGCAGGTTGAAAATATCACTAACAGACAAAGATAAATTAGGACATGAGGATGTCAGAACCAAATAGCTCCTAAGATCTTTGAGGATGGCTAAGATTATATAGCTCTCTAGGTAAATATACACAGTCAACTAAATACAGTTTGAAATATAGATTAAGCCATTGAGGGCTTTTATCAACAAATCTGAGCTGTTCTCAAGGAGAACTTGCTGGCTTTCATGCTATCATTTACCTGTTAAGAGAGATGCTAATCGAAATCTAATACTTGCACTAAATAGAAAAAACCACATACAGTATTAAATAAACTTGCAATAATGTGATTGACTTTGAATTTAAACAACTCCTACATAAATTATGCATTACATGGGAGCACAGTACACTCTAATAGTTTTAGGGAGCCTAGTACTTACTGGCCAAGTCTGTGTGACCAGTTTAGGCAGCTATAGATCAAAATATTTGAGAGTATTGCTATCATCAGCTAAAATGAAGTTCTGATTGTTTTTAAGTATATGAACAGAGTTAATATGGTACTCTGAATGAAGCGATCAATTAGTTCCTCAGTCTTGCATCTAAAATTATAAATGCAATTGTAACAATTAAATGTACACCAAATTCTGTAGATGGCATTTGTCAAACATTTTCTAGATTTATTAAGACTAATGAGGGGGCTGGAGCAGTGGCTCAGTGGTTGGAGTGTTGCCTGGCATGAGTGAGGACCGAGGTTCAAATCTCTGCACCACGTATACAATTAAGTGTCGGAGAAACAAAGGCCAGATGAAAAAAATAAAATTAAAAAAAAAAAGCTAATTAAATTTACTTCAATGATTGGCATTCTATACATAATGTGAAATTATTTCAGTATTTTCTTTTTGGTTGATATTTTACTGAAAGTCCCTTCATTGAAATGTATTATTTTCTTTGTAAGTATACAGCAAATTCGATTCATAATGGGTAGTTTTTATTTATAGTCATTTTATTGATAAATATTACTGGCCTTGTAAGTTTCATTATGGTGGTTTTTAATCCAACTCAGGTTATCTAGGGCAAATTTTTTCAATTACTTTTAACAAAATATATGTGGGCCACTGGACCATCAACACTTACACACCATGCTTCCAACTACATGCCCCCTTCCACATTTCTTTCAGACCTGCTCAGTGAAGACGAGTAGAATTTTGCAGAAAGACCCAGTTACATTTGCAGGATTTTTTTAACATACCAGGGATTACTTTTATACTTTTACACACTAATAATTGTGCTGCTTTCTGTAGAAATCATGCTTTAGCAATCATATAAGCCCATAATGCTGCCTGAAGTATTTCTTGTCAGGCAACAAAGATGAGGTCAGCTTGGACTTAGAAATAATAAAATGGAAATAGGGAAAGTTATTTTTTGAAAACTGCAAATTTGTTTCTAACATTTGATCTATTTTTAATCTGGCTGAACCTGTATTGAGGATCTAGCAATAACTTATATAATTATTTCTGGGAAATTGTGGTTATGAATGGCCAGGATAAAAATTCTTTTTTGAAATGATTTGTCATTCTTTATACTTTCTTCCAACAAAAGTTTGTGATTAGTAGGTGTCTCATTTTATTTGGGATGCTATAATAATATAACTTAAACTAGGTAGTTGTAAACAACAGAACTCCCTTGGCCCTTTCAGATAAGGACACTAATTCCATTCATGAGGGCAGTGCTCTCATGCCCTCATAGCCTCCTAAAGGCACCACAGTTAACATGACTATTTTGGGGACTAACATGACTATTTTGGGGACTAAGTTTCAACATATGAATTGGTGGTGGTGGGGAAACAAGCGTTCACACCCTAACAGCCAGTGATATTGTTATTACATTGTAGTTAGTTATAAAGAGGTTCAGCAAACCAACCAAATCCAATTTTGCAGAGAATATCAGGACCCTTGTAGTCTTCCTGGATCCTCATTCAGTCATTCAACCATTCACATGAACCCTTGTCATTCAAATGCTGTGCTCCGTGGCAGAGGTGTGGTCATGTGCCAGGCTGATGTCTGTCTTCCTTCCGTGGGGCTTGTGATTTAAGAGAGATGCTGCGATAAGTTCTAGACTATCTAACTCAAGCTGGAGGAGGCTGTGATTCCAACTGGGGACAGAGAAGGCGCACAGGCTGGTCTAGACCTGTCTTAGGGCCTTCCTCCCAGACAATTCTAATAACTCTGCAGGCTCATTCTCATGAGTCCAGTCAATATCACTGAAACACAGATACTTGGATTACATAAAATAAAATTCCAAGTAAATTGCTTATCAGGGAGACCTATATTTTTAGTAAGCAGACCCTGGCTGTCTACTCTCTGGGGATCCTTTCCTGCCAATGATCTCAATGCTTAAACACAACCTTTAATCAGACTGGCACTTGACTTCCATTTGTTGGAAATTATAACAAAACCACAGTGAACTGAGAAATTACCCAAGACTCAGACGGTAGATGTCTTTATAAAAACTACTTCACCCCCTTTGAATTCTTTTCCTCTTCTCCAGTTAATTAGTTCACAACATATTTTGTCAAGTTTATATTTAAAAGAAGTCTACCACACTTTGTCTTTTTTGAAATTCTTCTTTTCCACACTACAATGCACCAATATGGTCTTCGACCGTGCAGCATGGTCATGGACACATCTCCCGAATCATGTCTCTAGATGGTGAGCTCTAGAGAGGGCATACATAAAAACTGGGTTCATATCTCTGTTTCACCAACACATTCACTATGGGATGTCTTCAAAACTGTTAAGTCCATTTAAAATCAAGACACAGGATTGGAAGGATTGGTTTTTAAAAAGCAGAGAAGTTGCAAGATTAGTGTCTGACATAGGGTGACCTGGAACTGATTATCACCGAGTTTTTTCCCCAGTGCCCTTTTACTAGGGGAACCTTACACACAATGTGTATCTAGGTTATTGGTGGTGATTAATAAAAGCAAGAAGTAGGTGAACATTTTTTTAAAAAAGAATAATAAAAAGGGGAATGGTGATCCCTCTCTGTAATGCCAGCAAATCAGAAGCTGGAGGATTACAAATTTGAGGCCAGCCTCAGCAATTTCGTGAGTCCCTAAACAATTCAGTGAGACCCTGTTTCAAAATAAAAAAGGACTGGGGATGTGGTGTAGTGGTTAAATACACCTGGATTCAGTCCTAGTACCAAAAAATAAAAAAGTTTATAATGTGATATATGATAGACAACCGAAAAGTTAGAGTGGGATTGAGAGAATGCAACTTTCAGAAAGGAAAGCTTACAAGTGGACAGATGATTGAATAAGGTGAGAAAGAGCAGCATTCTGTTTAGGAAATCGTTGCATCTATTTAGATACATCTTGACCCAAAAGATCTTTCTAGAAGTCACTCTGATTTATGCACATTTAAAATTTGTTCTTTTAGGTAAGACTGCATGGGTAATGAGGAGAGAGTTGGAGCAGGAAGGGAGAGGAGAGAACGAAAGGAAAGCCCAGTCCTAATTTGTCACTTTTGCCCATTTCCATGGTATAAACACTCCCACCACGGACAGTTTCAAGCTACCAGCTTGATGCCATTGACCGAGGAGTTGAAAAGAAAGCCACAGAATTGACTTTCTCGTGAGCTGGCGCGAGCTGGCTCCAGCCTATGTCTGCTTTAAACCCTGTCAGGAAAGCCCGTGGCATTGCATTTTTCACGATGACCACAAAATGAGCCTGGATCCAATGCTGGGGGTCTAAGTGGACTCAGTGCACCCTGTGCTACCACTTCTTTATGCTTTAAGGGTGCATCTTAGGGACTGTTCATTTCCTCTTGAATTCCATGGCTTCAATTATGGTTAATTGTGACCATAAAAACGATTAATCATTTGGCAAACGCTACTTCGGTGTGCGGGGAAATCGAGACAGCAGATTAACACATTAGGCAGGTAATAATGGCTTTTCCATCATAAAAATTTTATTAGAAATTGCAAAACATAGCGTAGCTATCAGCTGTTGTAATTTATATTAACATTAAGCAAATTTTTAAAAACACAGCATAGAGGTCCAGCTCAGCTCCAGTCTCTCCTGCATCTAGCCTGATTCCCCGTGATGCGTTTTCAAGGAAGAGATTGGCTTTTCCTCTCCAAGGGTGCATGGTGTCACAACATGAAGCCCCGACGCCCATGTGTTTCCCTGAGTTAGCCTCCGCCATTCCCTTTCTTCACTGTTGAAGATTTCCTCAGTGTCCATTCTAGGCACATCTTGGGGAGGACCTAAGGGTCTGTGGGAAGTGGGGAGCCAGCCAGGGTGGGTAGCATGCTGAGCACAATGACAGGGTCTGCCTCTTCCCACAGGACACAGGACAGTGGGCAGCAGGGGGGACCAAGTGCTTTCGTCCAAGTCAGTTCCCTGCACAGCCCCCAGGCCAGGTTCACTAAGCAGCCTTTTTGTGAAGTGATCCCAGCATAGAAATGTGCCTCTTATTTGGGAAGCCCTGCACACTGCTATTGAGAGGTTAATAGGGCACTATTGATTCTTTGAGAAGCCAAACACTTTTTTCTTTTACTTTTTCTTTTTCTGGGCAAACATGGGGCACTGGGTCACCCAGAGAATTTGGACCATTAGAGGCTCTGACAGTTGAAGTAACTGCATGGAGGGGTGCCGGGCATGGCTATCACCAGAAGCTGACGTTGGCGGCACACAGGTGGTCCTTGGGAGGAAGTGCATTATTGCCCAGAAATTTGATGGCACAGTGGTGGCGTCCCCATCCCTTTCCATGTGAGGGGCACCAGCTCTTAATCTTTAACATCCCTGCGGATGGTGCTTCAATCAGGCTGACTGCACATCCAGGACATCAGAGTTGCCTTTATTTTCTCAAGAACATTCGAGATCTCTCTTAGCAGGTTTCCAGTATACCATACATATTCTGATCACTAGTCCATACATTAGATCTCCAGAACTTACTTGTAACTAAAAGTTTGTAACCTTTGTTTAACATCTTGTCTTTTGGGCTGGAGTGGTGGCTCGGTGGTTACAGCACTTACCTGGCATGTGCAGGTACACAGGTTCAAACCCCAGTACCCACATACACAACTAAGTGTTGGAGCAACGAAAGCCATGTGAAAAATTCAATAAAAATTGATTCTGTCTGTCTGTCTCTCTCTCTCTCACTGTCCTTCTCTCTTAAAAAAAATCTTGTCTTTTCCTTAGCTCTGGTCCCTAGTATCCGTCCTTCTCTGAGTTCAGGTTTTTTGGATTCTACATACAAGTATCATCATGTTCTTTGTTAGGTAGAAGCTATTTAAAGTTAGGAATCCTGGGAGGTCTGATACCTAAACACATCCTATAGAGATTTAGCTCAATCAGTAGATCCAAGTGGAAGACAGTGTGAGCCTGAGTTGTAGGAACTGTGGGTTCTGTACCGGAAGAGATTTCATCCACTAGGGTTTGGGCTTAGACACCAGCAAGCCCAGCGCCTTAAAAGGAATGCTCACATGTTGTCACATATTTGGAAAGAATAATTGTAACATCATACTTTTATTTCTAGATTTTTTTTTCTTAGAAATCAGAAGTCACTCTCCTTTTCAGGCTTCATCATCAGGAGGAGACAGAACCATTCTGCCCAGGTGGGGCGTGGGAAAATCCAGCTATTGTGCCCAAGGATTTATAGTTAGGAAGCCACTTGAACTCAATTATTTGAGACACCGAAGAGGCGAATGTTTTTCTGCCCTAGTATCAAGCACATTTACATGTGTTAAGACATTTAAGGAAATTACCAAGTGGGTTACCTGGGAGCATCTAAAATTTATTAGGTTTTTCTATTTTGGTTTTGCTTTTTCATTTACCCCAATCATAGTTATCAGATGATTCTGGATTAGGATTTGCACATTCATGATAAAGTGAAAAAAAAGGAAGAAATTATCATATGAGCAGAGCAGATCCATGAAATTTTTTTCCCATAAGTAGTTGGACATTTGAAACTGATTTTTTAAAATTGTTTTTGTTTTCTTTGGCTTGCTTGTGTTCATCTTTTGGTTTGGCAGATTATTATGTGTGAAGGGAAAACTCAGTTTTGAAATTATGTGATACGCAGGCTGAACAGACTCTTAAGACATCTCCTGGTCCTCAAGGGAAGACACAGAGACAGGACAGGCGAGCACAAGGGAAGGAACTTGAATGGAATCTCATTGCATACAAGTGGATATGTATGGTTTAATATCTTGGAAAACCAGTTTGAAGAGCTGATTTAGCATTCCACCATCATAGACAGAATTGATCCTCTTGTCCTTGCCTGAAGTCACATGTAGTTAGATGAGATGAAGCTGATATTATTTGTCTGCAAACTCACACAAGCCAAATGTTAACCAGCTATTAAAAACTGAAATAATGTTATCTCTTTCCTGTTTTTTAAATGACAGCCAGAGCAGACACTCAACATCACTCAGGCCTTCTCTGCCTCTGGAGTGTTTACTTAATGTATTTCATTTTAAAAATGTATTTTTTACTGTAAGAACCTATAAAAAGAATTTTCATAATTGTTTTTGCCTATGGAAAAGTATCAAGAACTCTCAAGCTAGTGCAGTCCAGTTATTTTTCAGCTTTGCAAATACAGCAGTTCCTTTTACATTTGACTATGCAGCAATTTCCATAAAGTCCTCACAATTATACATTATAGAAATTCTTTTGACACATAATGAATATTTTTATTTCTTGATTCAATTTTATGGTATGAAGATCATAATGACACTGAAAATGTACAAAATTCCTCTTTAATGTCATCCGGGTGTCTATAAAATATGCCAAATTGATATATAGATTCTAAAAATTGCAGAAAATTGCTTACTTAATTTCAGTCTTATGATGCTTAGAAAGATTTGATGTATAATTAGCAGATCCATTCTATCTCACTTTATTGTTAATTTTTATTTATCTGTTTTGGAAAAAAAACCTAAAAACATTTAAAGTTCCCATTAAAGAATGTCTACTATTATTTTAAATGATAAATGCATAAAATTGAGGTGACAGAAAAGTACACTTATAATAAAAGAACATTTCCCCAAACCTCACCATCCAAAAGTAACCATTGTTTATGTTTGGAGAAACTTATTGTAGTTAGCTTTAAAAGCACTGAAACAGAAACAGGATAGATAGGTGATAAATACAGAGAAAATGCATTTAAGAATAAATTATTTTCTGTATTTTAATTTTTTTAAAAGCATGTGCAAGTGATAGAAAGTTTAAACTGTATAATATATTGTTTAGCATCTTCTTATCAAAATAAGGCAACTAACAAATGTTTGAGCTGGTAATCAGAAAACAAGGGAAAATATTCAAGATGAACAATGGTGCCTGGGTGTATTTGTGTGTGCGTGCAAGATAAAAGATTTTAATCAATGGAGGACACGTTTGTGTTGTAGAACAATGGCTGACAGTTGTTTTTAAATAAGAAGAGATGAATGGTAGAAGAAAAAGTGTAGTGATCAGGCTATCTTAATTCTTTTAGTGAAGAATGATGGGATCCTTTGTTTTATCAACACTGATAGTTTTTCCTTAGAAAGCACATAATATAAACAATTCAGAGGAAAACAGTTAATTAACTGAGAAAATAATACCACCTAAAGTGAAGAGAAGTGTGGACACATTGAAGGAAGTTTGAACAGGAAGAATCTCTATTTTCAATAGGAAGAGACAGGAAAATAACATGAATATTTATAATCAATCACAACTAAAGTAATTAAATGTCTATAATATCTAGGGAATTGGCTGTAGTCCTTCTACAGTCAGAGAAAATTTTGGATCTTGATAAAATGTTCAAACTCTCAAAGACATTTTTGGCGGGGTTCAATGAAATAGGTAAGGCATGATTCAAATGATTTCTTTATCTGAAGGAGTGAAACAGAATTGGTGCACAACAGAAGTGCTTTGAGGACTGCAGCCACACACGGGAGTAATTTTGCAGCCATGTAAAATCATTATTGCCTATGGTTTGCAACGAGGTGCTCTGACCATTGGACCAGAACAGATGACAGGGGCATACTTAACCTACTGTAGAAATCAATATCATCCCTGCTGTCTTCATCCTCATTATCAACATCTCCATCATTAATTGAATCTCAAGCACTTAAACTCATTTGATCTGTGATAACTCCAAGAGCTGCAGTTGGTAATCAACGAACAAGGAAGAATTTTCAAGATGAACAATGGCAAGAGTGAGTAGCTCATGTGCCCATGTGTGTTGGATTCTCACCAGTGACAGAAATATTTGTGCTGTAGAATGATAGCATGATGACTGACACTTGTCATCATTTCCAAAACATTACACTCTTGTTTCTCTCCTTTAACCCATAAGAAAACGTGGTAGCAAATGATTTAGATTACTAGCCCCAGTAAATTTTCAAGTCCCAACCCAGTCTATCTGGTTCAAGTATGTGAAGTTAAGTCAAGTGAAGTCACAATGATGCACCTTTGGTGCCTGATTCCAAAGGATGGAACTGGACATGGAGAAGGAGCTGAATTTTGATTCAGTAGAAGAAAGACATCAGCAATCTGTGCTGAAGAAAAAAGCTAGACTCCCTTAGGTGACCCAGCTAAGATTAGATATTCTTCATGGTAAGGGAGGAGGGCCGAGTAGGAACCAGACAGGGTGCTAACTTTTACAGGGAGTGACTCATCTATCTACAATGCTTTGTGCAGGTCCTGTTGCTCTCACATCATTTTACAATGAGCAAGGTGAAGCACTGATAGATTAATAACTGAGCCTGGGCCCCAGCAAGGAGCGGGGGTTACAACCCTTGCACAAACACCACTCTCTGGAGATGCCTCAAGCGGGAGTACATGTGGTTGAACTAAGTGAGTTTTAAGCTCCCTTCTGACCTTGAGACTTGATCGTGAGCACTCACTGACTGACACTCCGGTGCAATACACACAAGGCGGCTCCTTGATGGTGCTCTGCCTGTCACCTTTGGAGATTCTTGAAAAGAACTGTCTCTGAAAGTCACGCTTGGGCAAGTGCTATAATGTGAAAGGAATTGAAACCCTAATTTGAAGAAATGCTCCATTTGCATCTACACACAGCTTGATGATTTATGACAGGGAGAGCTTTCAGCAAAGACAAAGTTTTACAGTGCAAGCAATTTTCATTTTACAATCTCAACAGGATCTTGAAAATAAAAAAACCCTTATTTTTAATGGAAAGAGTAATTCAAAACGTTTCTTAAGTCTTCTTGGTGCACATACCAGTTTCCTTATCTTGAGTTGTAATCCTATTGTAAAAGCTAAGTGACAGATCTGAAAATGACCATCCAAAAACACACAGAATACTTGTGTGCGACATAGTTTGCCCATCCTGAGAATTTCTGTAAATTCTTATCGGTTACTTAGAAACCTGGAGAAACTTCACAAGCCTTTCTGGCATTTGATCTTCATTACATAACTTTCAAAATCCTTTTTCTTTCTTATTCCTCAATTATTATGTGGAGAAAAATCACTAATGAATTTGAACAGTCAATAAAGTGCTATCCACACCTCTATCTATTGCAACAAAATACAAGATCATTCTGGAATAGAATCATCACTATATATAAATATTTAAATTACTCTTCTTGGAGCAGAGTCTTATCTTATTTTAATAAATATGAGACATTCTGCCACTCTCATGGAATAACTTTTTTTTATCTTCTTCTCCCCTCAGTAAGCAGAGAACAGCAGCAGTAGTTACTAAAATGAAGGCAGCAAGATATCGGTGTGAAAGATAATGTGCAACGCGGTTTGTCTAAATAGGTTAGGAAATTTCATTTCCACTATACAGTAACTCCTGGAGAGTCAACTTTCTATCTGAGCTGAAAGCTCTCCCTGTGATAAATCATGATGCTGCATGTAGATCTAAATGGAGCATTTCTTCAAATTAGGGTTTCAATTCCTCTGGAAGGAATCAAATGGAAGTTTTCTGATTTTATTTGCATAGGTCAGCATAACTGGTCAGATTTAGTTATGATCAGCGTTAATAACATAACCACTTACATTAGATTCATCCAAACGGCACAGCTTTCCAGTGGGAAAGAGTTTATTGAATAAATTACAAGTTTAGTGAACCACATTGATTCATTATTTCAACCAGGTCCTTATAGTGTAAAGGTGATTAAGCAATGATCAATAATAGCCAACTACTAACTATGAAGGGATGCTGTAATACATGGGAATTTATAATTTTTCACTAGAAATTTGAGAAATCTGATCATTTTTTCTTGTAAAGATCTTCCGTAATCATTCTGCTTTTCTTCACTCACAGTTTAACCAACAGGATTATCACAAAGTGCAGTTGTTGAAGCTGGGTCTCTTTATGGCTCAAGTAATTATTTTAAGAGTTAAATGGACTGATAGAAAGATGGCTGATCAACACTGAGAGTCAGGGGTTCCACGTAATGCATTTTGCTGGGTCATCATCTGGTAGAGCTACTAGTATATTTGAAAATTATTAAAGCTACCCCATGAGATTTTAACTACTTTAAAGTACCTGCTGATATGGAATTTTCTAGGTTGGTTCTCTTTTTTAAACTGCAAGTTGAACTATATGAAGAATGGGAAGGGATAAAAATGTGCAAGTTGGCAGATCTTCAACAGAAAAATTCGCTTAATACTTGAAATGACAGTCAATCAATTAGTAGTAGTCAGAAAATAAATTCACACACAGTTTAATTTTTTTTAATGTGGGCATGTCTAAAGTTTAATGTTCTACTTGGATTAATCCAATGCCAAGTTCCGTTTTTAAAAGCAAGTCCCATGTGTTTTGAAATAGTGTGAACACTTATCATTCATCTTATTACAAATGACCAGGAACTTTTTGCTTTAGTTGCATAAAGGAGATGATTTATTGTGGGTTTTAACTGGTTTTGTAATATATATTTTAAATGGCTAGAATATTTTATATATGTACAAATTTTTATACTGCCCACATACATCTAACACAGCTACATAAAGATTTCCCCACTTAGTGAACAATGTTCCTACATAAAAGCAAATTATTTATACTGATACTGGATAGTATCTACTGAAAGGATTTCAACAAGGAAAGGTTAACAGCCACATATCAATCGTTGCATCAGATCCAAAATCTCTACTGCCAGCAGTTTTATATTTGTCTCAGAGTTTCCAGATGGATGCTGGTGCTATGAAACTGTGTTTTACAGTGGCAATTAGTTTATTCTTAGGATAATTTTTCAACAGTAAGAAGTATGTACACGAAGCAAGAAATTCGTTTTATTTTACTGGTGACTGGATAGTGGCAGCTCTTTGGTAGCTGGCCATTCAGTTCAAAGCGCCAGCTGGCAAACAAATCAAAACAAGTTTTGTTTCTTTTCTTGGCAAGTTGCCTATATGTTGAATGCAAGCGATGCTTTTTAAATTATATAAGGACTAACTAGAATCTTGGGCCCTTGCCTAGAAATTTATTAACAGTTATTGAGATATCAGATCACAACAGGGTGTGTGGTTAAAGTTCCAGCAACAGGTGTCTAATTTCTCCTTCTCCTAGTAGTCACCATTTAAAAATATAACTATAGGTTGTATCTGAGGGCAAAACCAGATGTGAAGGTAAGTGTCTTCGTATAATTTCATGATTATATAGATTTGGGTGAAGGGTGACAAAGAAAATGTTTATGCTTTATTAAAAATGTGTCCTAGTGCTTGGGAAAATGGAGATAGTAAGACTGAGGTTAATTTTGGAGACAGGGCTGTTGAGATGAACACATTTTCAGTCCTTAAATTAGAGCTTTTTTGTGGCTTAAATACAAATTAATGTCCTGTGTGGTAGAGCTGTGGGTAAGGCCAGGTCCAGTCATGGTGAGCAGATGTAAGGCAGACCGTTCCACCCCCTTAAGCATTCGTGCTGTGTCTGTAACTAATGCATCAGTTGTACCAACTGTAGGCAAATGTAAGTGTGGATGCTTAGGCTTAGAAAACAGTCAGCCCATTGCCTGGCACGTGGTATGAGCTGTTGTACTTACATGCATGTGTGGGAAGTTTCTTTTATTTCTTTCTCTTTTTTTTCTTTTTTGTTTATAAGCTCCCTTCATAACTAGACTTCCCCAGATCATGTGTTACTTAGAATTTGATGAGTCTAATGTATAAACTTGACTATTTTTCACCCTATCCTTAGTTTTACTCTAGCTTCCACATGTGAGAGAAAACATTTGTCCTTTGAGCCTCTGAGATTGACTAATTTCACTTAGCATAATTTTTTCGATTCCCATACATTTATCTGCAATGGCCATGATTTCAATTTTAATAGCTGAGTAGAACTCCATTGTGTGTGTGTGTGTGTGTGTGTGTGTGTGTATGTACACAACAATTTTTGGATCCATTCATCCAGTGATAGGCTGGATTGATTCCATAATTTAGCTATTGTGAATTGTGCTGCTATAAACATTGATGTAGCTGTGTCACTGTGATATGCTGATTTTATTTCTTCTGGGAAAATACCCAGGAGTGGGATAGCTGGGTCCTACGGTGGATCCACCCCTAATTTTTTGAGGAGTCCCCACACTGCTTTCTAGAGTGGCTGTACTAGTCTGCATTTCTACCAACAGTGTATAGGCATTCCTTTCTTCCCACAACCTCTCCAGCATCTGTTGTTGTTTGAGTTCTTCAACTTTGCTTTTCTGACTGCAGTGAGGTGAAATCTTAATGTAGTTTTGATTTGCATTTCTGTGATTGCTAGAGATGTTGACTATTTTTTTATATATTTATTGGCCTCCTGTTTTTCTTCTGTTAAAATTTTCTGAAGAAATTTCTTTTACAAATGCATGGCAGGTCATAGAATTTATTTCATCAGGCATCAGCAATTATAAGATTTTTCTTATCTAATCCACATGCGAGTGCTATAGATACACAACAATAACAAAGATCACCACCAATACCCAGTCCCCAGATTGTTAAATAGCATGTTTAAGGTCACACAGCAAGACAGCTGTCAGGTGGCAGATCTAGGATTCAAATGTTTATTGCTTTTCAAACTTCATGCAGCTGATCATAAATATCATCCATAGAGACATGTGTAAATATATGAATATATATCACATATGAAGGAAATATATATCAATTGGATTTATCTGTAAATTCATTTATTTCTCCTTATAATTACAGCAGCTGAACATAATGATGTGGATCTATAATCACAGTTACTTGGGAGGCTGAGGCAGGAGGATCACCAAGGTAAAAGGCCAGTCTTGGCAACTTTGTTGAGACTGTCTCATAATAAAAAGGTTTGGGGGTGCAGCTCAGTAGTAAAATGTCCCTGGGTTCAATCTACAATACTGCACAGAAAAGAATTTTTTTTTCATACAGCATATTGTAGCTACAAATGTAGATGGTTATATATAAATATATAATATAGAATTTGAGCGTGTGTGTGTGTGTGTATGTGAGAGAGAGAGAGAGAGAGAATTTCCTTATTTTCTATAGCAGAATTTATGTCAGTGCTGCACAGACTTTAGTACTTATTTCACACTGGTGTTTTGGAAAAGTCACTGGTTGCTGAACTGGGAGTAAGAGGGACAGAGGTTGTAGCTTTACTTTCTTCATGTATGAAAAAAAAAAAGAATTACAACCAAGGATCCTGCAATTTCTAAGATGGCCTGCTCCTATGAAGATCTAATGCTTTTCTAGTACTGGACAGTGGTGGGAGAAGAAAGGAGATGAGTATCAACAGAAATTTCAAGAAACATTACCATCTGCTGTGACTTTTACAATTCAAAAAAAGAAAAAAAAACAATAACAACCACAAAAATCCTGATCAAAGCCGTGGCTGAATTTATGAATTTGATTTTCATGCAAATTCAACTCTGAATATCAAGTGAGTCGTGAAATGGAATTTGAAGGGGTCGTGCTCCAAGCGCAGGACTGACAGCGACATCCATCTGCTCAACTCCACCCAGGCCCCCACCCTCTCCCAAATGCGTCATCCAGGCTGATATTCATCAGCTGTTGTAAAATGGGGCAATCATGGGAGAATAGAAAAATGAAGTTATTTTTACACCAGTAATGAAACTCCTGTTTGTTTTAGAGACGTTTCCTCCACTGGGAACATTAGCGTATCACAGAATCTTACCGATTAAGAGCTGCATGCAAATATATTTAGGAACAGGCTTGAATGCCTAGGTCTGTAGAGAAAATTAGTAAAGATTCAAATTTTTCTCCTAAAGTTGTCATAAAAGTTTATGAAAAATAATAAAAAGAAAAGCAAAAAAAAAGGGAAGCAATGTTCTTGTAGAAATTTAACATCTTTTATTTTATTAATAAAGAAGGCAAAACAGAAGATATCTATAATACATATATTTGTGATTTTACTCCTGACTTTAGTCCATGGAACTTTTAATGATTTAATAAAGCCAAGTTTTCAAGGACAGGAAATAATTCATATTTCAAATGAGTGCTTGATCATATTAATAATTTTCATATCATACATCCAAAGGATCATCTTCAGTGTTTCAATTCGGTTTAGTTTTCAGTTAAAGTAAGCTTAACTCTCAAACGGAAAGAAGATAATTAATTCTATAATTTACAACACTCTATGTATTTAATATTTCCCATTATAGTTTATGATTGAGACATTTCAAGGAATAGCATTCATTCTGATACTTAATATCATCATTTTCAAAAGCAATTTTTATTGTGTATTATTACAAGCAAAATGTTCTATTTACTGGGTTTGTACGTACTCATAAATGTATGTTATTGTATTTCTCAAAAATAGATCATGAAATGAAATATCTTAAATAAGCGTATATGAGTAACTCCAAGGTTCTAAAACTGAAATTGGAGTCATAGCTCTTTTACGCCTAGATACCTGAGATAAAGCTCCGACATGAGTACTCAGTAATCTCATGGTTACAAGGACAGCGCTCGTATTTTAAATGTGATTTGTAAAACATGGATTCTCACGGCTCCTCTCTACTCCTTTTCCCTTTTAAACAGAGTCATGTTTCTGTTCCTGACAACCTAACAGGCAGAATAGCACTTGCAATATTGTATTTCTAGACTTTGTTTATGTTTTTAATTTTTTTCTTTACCATAGTTGTATTAACATTATTTAATCATAGGCCTGGATGTTTGCTTTACTGACAACAGGGTATTTTTTATTCAGAACACATACTTTTTGTATTAGCCAAGGCTTTCGGAAATCATTGTAGTGTGTCAGTTGAATGTATAATTAGGCATTTTTCTAAATCCACAATAATTACCTAGCAGAAAGTGCTACCATGTCTATTTCTTAGATTTAACATACTCAGTGGTTAGTAACGGCAACAAAATGTGAAAGATCCGAACCTTTCTTTATTTGGTTTTCAAAGTAAACTTTATGTTGACGCATACCCTGCAGGAAAATGCAGAAATCATAACTATATAGCTCAGTGAATTTTCACAAAACCAAGCACTCAGGTGGCCACCCTAGCACATCACCCATCCGGTCATTTGGCGTGACTATCCATGAACACACGACGTCAATGGAGAATCTCTATTGCCATCAGTTTACTTCTCTCGTTAGCATTCAATGAATGAAATTACAAGAAAAGGGCTACTTTGGTCTTGGCTTTTTTTTCACTAGACAGGGGAGCACTGGGTTTCTGACATATACCCGTGTATTTGCAGATGACATTAATTGATTTACCGTCATTGCTCCATGGCACTGAGCTGTGTGAATAGCCATGGAAGAGAGGGTATCCTACCAGTAAGGAAGCTTAAGCTATGAGATGATACACCTCACTCGTGTTAAAGCGTGGCGCATGGGGAATGGACAGGCGTGAGTCGTGAGGCACAGGTGGAGAAGCTGTTGTAAGACATGAGGAAACTGGCTAGAAGGAGAAGAGAATCGAGTGATGAAAAATGTGTTTGATGTCGACTATGAGTTTTTTTCTGATTTTCTAAGCATGGGGAAGGAGTGAGGGAACTGTGAAGATTGACCCCCTCCACTTGATCAATGAGGTGGGTGGAATTTCCTTTTAGTGAGATTAGTACTGGAATATCAAAAATAGAAAAGGTGTCAGTCTTAGGCACGTGAAGTCTGGGCCTTCTGAGATGAATCTAACTGGTGACTAGGCATTTAGCTCAGTGAAGTTGGGAGCTCACCAGGGCTAGAAATCTAAAACTGGAAGCTGTTTCCATTGTATTTAAAGCCATGCAAATGGTCACTATCATCCAGGATAGGAACAGAGAGTGAAAAGGGAAGATTAAGTCTTAAAAGAAATTCAATATTTAAGGAAGCATATGAAAAGAGAAACTTGAAAGAGACAGACTGGAATGTTTTTCAGATTTACAGGAGGAACAATAGAGAAGTGACAAAAGCCAAGAGAGGAGAGAATTTGAAGAGGATAATGGAAGCCAGTGAACCAGACATCTGTTGAGGCAACTTGTAAGATCAGGACTGAAACATGCCCAACTGGATTTTGCAAAATGGGTCAGTGAGTTTGGCAGATTGGATGGCACACAACTGAGGAAGAAATGGAGATGCCTTGCATAATTTCCCTCTTAAGAGATCACCCATAGAGAGAAACAGACGTGGAGTGGCAAGCAGAGAGGTGTGGGGTTAAAGGATTTCTTCTTAGTTAGAACTGCTGGGCACGATTTAGTTGAAAGAGATACATGATCCTAAACAGACAGATGATCTAAAGCCTGAGAGACCTCCCTGTCCAGCATTTGAAGGTCAAGAACCAACTTCGAGTTTCTGTACAGTTAAGGGATGATATTCCCCAGGGTGTGGCTTAAAGTTTACCTGAATAGCCTTTTGATCACCTGTGTGCCCTAAGGTTACCTGAGATAAAAGGTAGTAGAGTAGAGTAGCCTCTACCACCAAGGAAAGCCTTGGCAAACACAGTGTCAGGAAAGCAATTAATGAACACCTGCACTGTGTGCTTCGTCTGTTACTCCAGGGAAGAGTTCCAAGACTTATCCTTCAGGTCTCAACGGAGAGACAATTCATTTTGGAAACTTTTTTGTAGATTGGAAGAGCCTAAAGATAATGTACTGTAAGAACCAATATCGATTCAGTAAATATTTATTAAACATATCTTTTAGATTTTGGGGCACTTACTAATGCCTAACCTACAGTAAGCACATACAAGAAAATTCATAAAATAAATAAAAGAATTCATGAACGAATGAAGTCTAATAGAAGAAGTAATTAGAGTTGTGTTTCACTGTAAGTATCTTTGTGGGGCACTTTTAAAAATGCCCCTGAACATTTCTATTATTGCTGTTAATGTGCTGAGAATAATGTTTTGTCAAAGGTTTACATACTTTTCGGAAAAATAATCTTTTACAAAACATAGCTGTTGTGGGGTTATATGAATATTTAAAACATCATCTTTATTAAGAAATCTTTCAAACATATTAAATTTTTTAATTCAAGAAGCTAATTTCCCCCTAAGCCCATGTGATATGCCAACATAGCAGCATATAAGAATAACTGTTATATATACTAGCTGTTTAGTATTCATTCAAACCAAAACTACAATGACCTAGTAGCACTTCAAACATGTGCTATAATGAAGGAACCCCATCAATTGCCTTAATCAATGTTCCAACTACAATGTCTCAAAATTTACTTATGGTTGTATTAAAGCATAATTCAAGATGGTCACAAAATAATCAAATTAATCATCTAATACATACTTTTCTATTTTCTTGCATTTATGTATAATATTGTATGATAAACCCAAAGGCATATATCTTGAGTCTCATGATTTCTTCATGAACAACACATGTAAATATATTGAATCTACATCCACCACCATCAACATTTTTCTTTAAGGAAAACTACTACTACTCCCTATTATACAACCTTAGAAGAGAGTCCAGTGGGTACCAGTGTTGGTTACAATATGAAACATTTTCCCCAAGCTTCAATTTGTGTGTGGTTTGAGAACAGAAACCATGCTCAATTCTTGTTCTCTGCCCAGAATTTAGAATACCTTCTTGGACTTTAAGAAAAATAACATTTTTATTAAATGAACGAATGGATAAAGTAATTGGAAACTTCCCCTATCATCAGTATACAAACAGTAGGTTGAATGATGGAGTGATGATCTAGGGTCCATAAGCAGTGTTACTTATACTTTGGGAAGTGGTGAATTTAGCTGAAAGAGGTTGAATGAAATTTGCAAATGGTTTCCTGCAAGGACCCACAAGGGTGTGTGCAAGCTGGCTGGACTTGTGTTTGTCCTCTCTGTCCATCCTGCCTTTGCTCCACTCTGCCTGATTGTGGTTTGGCCTCCATATTACAGCAGGTGCAGACACATCAACTGTGGTGGTTGAGTAGATTCTGGTGCTCCTGCTCCTCATCCACTCTGTCCTTAGACCAGGAAGACTTTCAAGTGTCAGCCTCATACTTACAGAAGATCTTGAATCTGAACTTCTTTCAAATACACAGAGAAGATGAGCTTGAGATGGTATTTAAGAGGAACGCACAGCAAGTCTACACCTTTACTCAAACTCTTCTCCTTGAGTTAGCAGTGACCTGCTCATTGCCAGTTTTATGGTTGTATTTCTGACTTCAATTTAATTCATGTGTCTAACCCAATAACTACATCTTTTGTGAGTACCAGGTTCTCATCTGTTACTTATCTACTTGTTGCTTCACCGAGGTTTTTTTTTTGAATGCTGACTAAGTGCCAGCCAATACTCAAATGCCTGAGGTATGGAAGTAAGGAAACCAAAAATAAAATCCCTACCTTCATGAGGCTTTTGCTCTGAGATGGGAATCTAGGAGAAGATAAAAAGTGTGCATGCACACACACACACACACACATACACACACACACACACATTGAGTTCATGAAAGAGTAGGGAGTAATATGAATTTAACAGAAAAATGAAAAAGATAAGAAGGATAAAGGTTCAGAGAGATGAGCTAGGATTGCTTTCCTATTTATCGATATCAGAAAGAGTATCTGGTGTATCTTGGAATAAGGCACATCTAGATCACAGTGAACAAGTATGGTAGGAAGTGATGTCATAAAGTAGCATATAGCTAGATTACATTGATCTTATGAGCCATGATAAGGGTTTTGATTTTCTTTTCTTGAAATGTCTTGACTTATAATACAAAAATATCACTCTAGATGCTGCATGGAAAACAGACATTAGGGAATGAAGAATGGAAGGGGGATTAACAGTACACCACTGCCAACATTCAGTGAGTGATGGTGTTATATCAGGAAGGTAACTGGAACTGGCTAGAATGATTGGAGTCTTAACATCTTTTGAGTGGACAGTCAAAAAGTGTTATTGATGGGTTATTTGTGATTTGTGACAAAAATCAAAATTAAAGAGAATTATAGAAGATAATTGCAAAATTTGGCCAAAGCAACTGGAAAAATGGTAGTATCGGTACTAAAATGGGAAAGGCTGAGAAATCAAGTTTTGTGTTGGAGGGCAAAATTCCTACAAGAATTCAAGCTATCTCACCTGGATATCTAATAGTCTAAAACATATTTGTCATATTCGTGTATGTGTTTCTTAAAATACCATTGCAAAACTTAATTATAACACCATCTTCAACAATAACATATACATGTGTGCAAATAAAATACAACACACACAATAAGCAGTTAGAATTAGAAAAGTTCAAATTTTTTTATATAAAAAAAAGATTACTCTTTCCCTGATTTAATTGTTGAGACCCTAATCATGGTGCTTGGTATGGACTGTCATGCAGATTCTTTTAATTTAGGGTATTAACATTCTGAATATATGAACAAGAACCAAAAATATATTCTGCTTCCTTAACATTTTTCTCTTAGCTTGAGTTTTCTAAAGGAAAACAACTAAGTTGCAAATAGCAGCTCTATTCTCACTGAACTGTCAACGGACTGAGAGAAAGTATAGGAATTAGAGGAAAGAATATTCTTGCTCTAGTGTTGATACAGGGATGGTCACACAGTTCAGGACACATGTGAGCTCATTGCCTGCTCATCACAGACCTGAGAGGAAGGATGTGATTCTCCCCATTCTCAAAAAAGAACTCAGTGAATGTCCATGTATTTTTACAATTGATCCCAGATTTTTCTTTTGTGTTGAAAGCCAGAATGAGGCCAAATTGGATGTAAATATCATCATTGGACCACCTCCACTTTAGTCCATTTTATTTTTCCATTGTGATTATTCTAATTACCTCATTCTGTCTCCACAAATGACTGGTATATGATGATATATGATCAATAGATTGTGAAACACAAAGTAGGAATGTTGTCATTCAGTATCTTGGGCATAGATAATAGATTTTTAAACATTTCAGTATGAACACTTTATTTAAAGTCATCTGAATAGCATCTAAAATAATTGAAATTAAAAATTATTAAAATAATTGGAACCAGAAGTGAGAAATTATAGGTTAGAAGGATTTTGCTTTACATGATAAACTCTTTGGAACTACTTATTTTTAGATATGTGTGGATTACTTTGGACATATACATTTTAAGTAAATAAAAATATTTTAAAATTTGAAAATTTCAAATAAGTACTCTAAGCTATGAGGAATAAGTTACATGCACATCTCTACATAAAGTCAGGAATGCAGTGAGTTACTCTCGCAGTGTCAACAGACCATTAACGACTGCAAAAAGACCTACATGGTACACTTTAATGGAAATGTCTATATGCAATTATCTGCTGTTCCTTGATCTTTTCTTCTTAGAGGCTGAACTAAGACTAATAGGTCAATAAATGTCTGTTGACTGAAAAAATCGAAAGTGTCTGCAACTAAGATTCAATCTTCATTAGAGACTCATTGAGAGGGGCAATTTAATTTGGGAAAGCATGGGAAACTTTTGTTAAATCACAAAAATTCATTTTCATAAGAGTTTACATTTAAAGCCATACTATATTTAGTATTCTATCATCATTTGTTTCTTATTAAAATATGCATTTCCAACTTCCATGTAAACCCAGATATCAATCTTCCTATCTGTTGTTATATACCACAGATATTATATTTCTGAAGGAATTTTAGGGATGTTTGTCAATAAAAATATCATCTAGAATCTCAACATCCTTCTTATGTGAGTCCTAGTGATGGTCAAGGGCCTGTCTCTCAATGTGCCCAACCTTCCAGACAATTTTGTAGGTTGTGAGATACTGTTGATGCTCTCCATTGCATTCTTAATTTTATTCACTGTATTCTTCAGCTTTGGAATTTTGTTTGGTTTGTTTTAATTTCTCAATTGTTCAGGGGTTGTTCTGATTTTGTTGAGATGTCTGTGTTCTCTTATGGCTTGCTGAATGTCCTTAAAACAATTATTTTTAATGATTTGTCCAACAATTTGGTAATCTATACTTCTTTGAGGCTGGTTAGTAAAATATTTGTGTGTTTCCTTGGTGGTGACATGTACCTTGATTTTCCATATTCTGGGATTTCTTGCATTGTTCTTTTCCATTTGAAAGATCAGTAGTTTCTTCCAGTCTTTACTGATTGGTTTCATCAAGCACTATAGCTAGAGATTTTGATGCTGTCTAAAAACTCTCATATAGATATGCCTGCTGCATACATCCTAGTCCCTCTGGGAGGAAATTCTTCAGATTATATGCCTTCTCTTGATCCTGTATAGAAAGACTGAAACTGAATTCCCATTGTTTATGTTTAGGATGATGCCCTAAAATGTTCTAATTTGTGTGTTTTCTTCCAATCCTATAGAGTGGAGTTAATTGTCTGTGCTAAATGCTTGTATTCACCATCTATCAAGGCATGCTTGGGAAGCTGGCTTGGGATGGGCATTGAGGTACATGGAACATTTATTTGAGTAGCCCATAGGACAGTTGGGAGGGTCTACAGATAAGGAATGCCAAGTTGCTTCTGAGTAAGTCTCCTGAGGGAGTGCATAAAGTGGTTAATAGGGTCTTCAGATTCTCTTCTATCCTTTCAGCCTCTTCCAGTCATAAGCCATGTTGATCATCTCAGGATTTTAGATCAGATGGCAAAAAAATGGGCCATTTGGGCAGTTCTCACTGAAGGAGCTGCACATTCACTAACTATCCCTTCACGCTCCCACATGCAAGAAATAGAAGGTCAGTGGGTCCTCTCTTGGCTCTGAGTTGTGCTGTCTCAAGGGAAGGGATGATAAAAGTAAAGTGAAATTGTTCTCACCCTTTTCGTGGGTGTGATTTTTTATTTTCTTGCTGCAAAAGTATGTTAGATCTTCTCAATGGACTCCCAGACTCCCACTACAGTATTCTCATCCATGGGTAGTTAAAACGGAAGCTTCTGCAGAAGGTTGATGGTAGAAAGCTCTTTTTCCAACATCTTGCTGGCATCTGCAGCTCCACAGATACCTCTTAATTATTGCAAAAAAGTTTAATAAAGTATAGGTATCTCAGAAAATCCATGCACAAAGTGTATGTAATATTAATTTTTGAAGAAGTATATTTTTAAAGTGTATTATTGAATATTTTATATATTCTATAACAAATATTAACTGCTATCTTTGTTTTAGTCCTGAACCAAACATTCAGGATTCTGAGAATAAAATATATACATAATCCCTATTTTTAAAGAAGCAAAATGTGCTTCTTTCAGTTAGGTATATGAATTTTATAAACCTGAGGCATAATGTGAATTATACTGAAGAGATTTTTAGCCTTTGTCTAAAGGTTTTAGAAACTATTTAAAGAATACAGTTGACATGACCATGTTTATATAGGAAATATCACTCTGCTTCCAGATAAAAATGAAGGTTGAAGAGCAACAGTGAGTGAAGTGGTTGTGAAGACAGAGGGTAGTTGGTGTGGTAAAAGGTGGGATTGGAAGTACCTGAAACAGGACTGAAGAATATGAACTAAGCGAATCTGAAGGATTGTAGACATACTTGTATTATGACCTTACCTAGTTTAGTGATTGGAAATAGCAGAGATAAGAAAGGAGAAAGGGACAAGAATTCTTTACAGCAAATTAAATAACTTGGGCACCCAATTTGGCATATAGTTTCACATACAGTCTTGATATTTGTAGAGTGTGAGGATTCCTTTTGTCCATATGTGTGGTATCAGAGAATTAACTGATGCTATTGCATTGTAATTTAATATGTACTATCTTAAGCACTAGGGAGCAACAACCAGTGTTAATAAACTCAGTCTTCACGCAAAAGGTTGTGAAATCTAGTATATTAGTTATTGCTTAATATAATACTCTCATATTTTTCTGTGTCCAGGCAAGGTTCAGTGTTTCCCCTGTTCACGGGTTTGTCAAAGATGAACCCAATCTGTTAACCAGGATGTCAGTCTTATCTGGGACTCAACCTGGGCAGGATCCACTGTAAGCTTGTGTGGTTGTTGGGAATGCAGGTCCCTTGAATGCTATTTTACCCAAGGTGGCGGTATTTTGCTGGCTGTTGGACAGAGGCCTCCTGTTCTTGCTAGTGGTGTGGCCCTATCCATAGGCAACTAAGCACACGAAAGGCTTCTTCAAAGCCTGCAAAGGAAATGCCCCAGAGAACCAGGTGTTACAATCTTGTGTAACATAATCACACATAGCAAAGGGGTATTTGCTGTACTCTGTAGGTGAAAAGGAGGTTGTGAGTCTGACCTGTCCTCAAGGGGAGGACATTATGCAAGTGTGAGAACTTGAGGAGGGGATCATGGGGCCATCCTGGAGTCTGTCTGCCACAGGAAAATGAACTCTGTTCCCTCGAGCCCCTAGATTATGTTTTTCCCATCTAGTCTCTGGCATTTAAGGATGAAGTTGTACCTACATGGAATTGGTAGGATCTTACAAACTTATCCTTCTTATCTTCACCTTTCTTCTGTGTTTGATTTTCAGTCAACCAAAAGTTTTGCCTCTAAACTTCAACTTAGTCATCATCCAAACCTAGTTGACTCACAAAAATACAACATCGTTTTTCCAAAACAGTGAAAATTGTGCTGCTGCAGCTCAGGGGATGTCATTGCGAGCAAAGAAAATAGAAGCTTAGCAAAAAAAATGTCTTAGTAACAGGGTGTCTAGTAATTCCATTCAAGTTCTCGAAGCCTCTTTCTGTTCTAATATCCTCTGCTATAATCCCTGATGAGTAGTCTGTGGATGCAGTAACACAAACAGGCTTCAATTTGGAACAATTTGAATACTGACTGGTAAGAAATGTATGGAGGAGATCACAGAGCTGTTTTTATTCTTATTTGTTTATCTTTCTTACAAAGCCTTATTGAGCAGAGTGAGAGGAAAATAATAACTCCTAATATTTCTAATACTACAATCACATTTGCAATGAATGTTCAAAATGTGTTTTGCTTCCATACTGTGTCATTCATAAAATTTATCCCTCACAACAACTGTGTCACAACCCAGCTAGTAAATGTGGCAGTACATTGAGTCTTGTGTAAGGATTCTCTTTGTTGGCCATGCCCTTGCCTTGCTTGGACCCAATTGCAACAGATGGCTTACTTTCATTTTTTTTCTCCTCCTTTTCCTTCAGACATGCTTCAGGTAGGTAGAGCTAGCTACTGACGAGTGTTCTGGGAATTCTTGAGCTCAGAACCCAGAGTACGGGAAAATGCAGTCCTGCAATTTTATTCAGATGCTTATTTGATCTTATACACAAAAGAATTACAGGACTTAGCAAAAGTGTGTCTTCTGACATGGAATTTCTAAGATAAATTGGACGCTACTATTGCCACCAATAGGCGTAGTCTGTTCTTAAGACGTATCTATAGGGGTTGAGTGTGCGCTCAGCTTGTGCAAGGCCTTGTGTTCAGTTCCTAGCACCAAAAAGAAGACGACAAGAAAAGCCCTCTAAAATCCTGCATCGTGTTTTCAGTCCTGTGATGATCACGATGAATAGAAGAACGATTTAAAACTAATAAGAGCTAAGTACCAGGCTCTAAGTAGGATTTTTTCATGGATTATCTAACATAAAATTGATCACATTCTGTGAGGACAAGTCAATTATACTAATTTTGTAAGGCTGCCATAAGAAATTAACACACACTTAGTGGCTTAAAGCAGCTTGAACTCACTGCTTTATGGTTCTGTAGATCAAAGGTCCAGTACAGATGCCACGAAGCTAAAACCAAGGCTTGGGCAGGGCTGTGCAGGAGGCTCTAGGCCACAATGTGGTTCTTTGCTTGCTCAGATTGGTGACAGAATTCAGTTCTATGTAGCTGTAGGTCCCTAATCTCAGTCACAGTCCTAGCTCAATGGCCTCCTTCATCTCTACAGCCAAGTCAAGTCCTTCACACGTTACATTGATCTCACCTGCCTTGTTCTGCTGATGGGACTCCATGTCGTTAGACTGGGCACACGATCACGATCCAGGACAATTGTCCCATCTTGCCCTTCAGTGATCTTTTCCCTGCGAATGCATCTAGCATTATAGTTATTTAAAAGATGAGGAAGGCCATTTCCAAATCTGGAAAGTGAAAGGGATGTAATTTTAACCCAGGCTACAGATCCTGCTTCTAGACAGCACTTAGACGATCATAAGTGCTGAATGGAATGGAGACGTAGAGGTAGGACTTCACATTAGAAAGCCTGTGTCCATCCATTTAGCTTTAGTGATCGTGCTGCAGGAGTGATAGAAACTAGACTGTAGGACCCCCCCAACCCCAGGTTTATGCATGGGTAGATAAACCCTGCTCAAATTCCTCTGTGATACCAAACTGTGTTCTGTTGCTTCTAGTGTGACAGGCGTGTGCGGTGACCTGTCTTCATAACCAGACCACCTGTACGTCACTGTCAGGCTTAAGTACAGCAGGAGTTATTAGTTAACTTACAAATGTCCCAGAACCAACCAGACTCTTTTGCCACCACCCGACGATGTGGTTCTTCTTTTCCTACCCCCTTGTCCTTCAATTTATACCAGCTGAATTATTTAAGTGCTTTTCAAGAACCAATCATGTACCTTTTAAAACAGCTTAAGCTGCATGTAGTTGTTACTCTCATTACATGTTTTAATTAAACACCAAAGACTATGATTAAATATGAGTTTAAAGTAGAGAAAGTTGGTGGTTTAATTTAAATTAAAAGCTTGAGAGAGACTCAGTAGGAGTAGCTTTAAAACAGCTGTCAAATTAGGTGTTGATGAGGTAACTACAAAAGACCAGGAAAATATTTAGACAGATTCTGCCCTCACAATGATCTAAAAGATGTCCTTACTTTCTCACTCAATTTGAAATAATGTAAAATCTAGGGTTGTGAAACGATGCATTAAGTGTGTGGATTACCAAAAAATTACACAGGGAAATAATCATTGGATCACTTTCATGGAAAGGCCTTGTTCCCTTTTTGAGATACTAGGGAATAAATAGACATTGATGAGTTTGCAATTAACATATTAAGTTGGTATCATGATTATGATTCAAATCTTGGTTCTATTCCTTCTTCTGAGACAATGTATGGCTACGTTGCCCAAGCTGCTCTGGAGCTCCTAGGCTCAAGTGATCCTCTCACCTCAGCATCCAAGGACTGGGGCCACAGGCACACCCCACCATGCCTGTGCTACGTACTTATATATTTTATTGACATTTATCATTCAGATGCACAAAGATCACCTTTTAATGTATATAATTTCTTTTAAACATATAGTTGTCAACCATTACTAAAACATTTTTATCCTTTCCAAAGAACTCGATACCCATTAATAGTCACTGAGGCTAGTGTTGAATAGCAGGGGTGGCAGCTGATGTGATCATTTGTTCCTGATGTTAGGGGAAAGCTGTCAGTCACTCATCATTAAGAAAAAAGAGGGCAATGGACTTTTCCATAGATACCCCTTATTGGGTCCCTTTCTATTGCTGATAGGTTTTTTTTTCCTTTGTTCTTCTTTGTTAAAATTCATAAAAGTGTTTGGATTTTGTCAAATGCCATTTTTGTTGTTTCTTGGTATGACTGTGTAGATTTTATCATTTATTTGTATGATTATTGATTTTTAAATAATGCGTCAAACTTGTATCCCTCAAAGATAAATTCTTGTCATTCTGTACAATTTTTTTTAAATTCTTGAACTTGTGCTAGTATTTTTTTTTTTACTTTTTAACAGAATTTGGGATATGTCTTTATTTTTAATTCTCAGAGGAAAGATAAATGTTTCAAAATCAACCCAGTTTTCCAGAAGTTTCATTGCAATAAAATTGATTATGTATAGGTCAATGTATCGTAAATTTGTTTACTTTGCTCAAGATATTCCTTTTTTTATTGATAGATTTATTATAGAACAACGATATAAGTTTTTCACAAAATAATATAAAATGTGTATAGATTCTGGATATTAGAATTACCCCCAGGAGTGCCCCCCTCCAGTTACCCACCTTGATCCCTCCCTTCCCCTTCCCACAATATCTCTAAAAAAGTATTATGTTGTATAACATTACACTTTATCTGGATTTAACACATGATACTCCACCAACTTTTTCACTGGCCAGGGTCTAGATCCAGCCTCCACAGATGAGTGGAGACATTCGACCTGGTTCTCTGGGTTATGCTGATTTTACTCAGCATAATTTCTTCCATAGCCATCCATTTACCTTCAAAGGCAGCAATATCATTGTTTCTAATTGCTGTGTAGAATTCCATGGTATAAATGTACCACAGTTTTTGGATCCATTCATCCAGTGAGGGACATCTGGGTTGTTTCCATAGTTTAGCTATTGTAAATTGAGCTGCTCAGAACATAGATATTGCAGTGTCACTATAATGATCTGATTCTAAATCCCTGGGAAAAATACCCAGGAGTGGAATAGCAGGATCATATGGTGGGCTCATCCCTAGTTTTTTGAGGATTCTCCACACTGCTTTCCAGAGGGGCTGTACCAGTCTGCAGCTCCAACAGAGTGTTAGTGTGCCTATCTCTCCACAGCCCCTATAGCATCTATTATTGTTTATTTTCTTCATTTTTGCCATTCTGACTGGCGTAAGGTGATATCTTAATGTGGTTTTCATTTGCATTGCTCTGATTACTAGTGATTTGGAGCACTTTCTCATGTATTCATTAGCTTGATCAATCTCTGTTGAGAAGTTTCTATTTAGCTCTTTGGCCCATTTATTAATTGGGTTGTTTGTGTTTTTGTAGTTGAGATTTTTGAGGATTTTGTAGATTCTGGATATGAGGCCCTTGTCCAAGGAATAGTAGCCCATGATACTCTCCATTTCCGTAGGTAATCTCTTGACTCTTCTGATTGTTTCCTTGGCAGTACAAAAGCTTTTTAGCTTTATGGCATCCCATTCACTGATTTTTGACTTTACTTCCTTCACTTTAGGAGACATGTTGAGAAAGTCTTTGCCTACTCCCAAATGCTGAAGTGTTGGACCTAATTTGTCTTCCATCAGTTGCAAGGTAGCTGTTTTAATTCCTAGCTCTTTGATCCATTTTGATTTGATTCTCGTGTAAGGAGAAAGATATGGGTCTAATTTTAACTTTCTGCAAGTGGCTGTCCAGTTTGTCCAACACCATTTGTTGAAGAGGCTGTCTCCCCTCCATGTAATATTTTGTCCCCCTTTGTCAAAAATCAGATGTTTAAAGATTTGAGGGCTTGTTTCAGGGTCTTCTATTCTACTCTTGTTTAGTAGTGTTTTGGCAATTCTTGGTTTCTTATTGTTCCAAATGAATTTGAGAATTGCTTTTTCTATGTCAGTAAAGAATGACATAGGTATCTTTATGGAGATAGCATTAAATCTGTATAAAGCTTTCAGTAGAATGGCCATTTTTATTATATTGATTCTGCCTAACTAAGAGCATGGAACATCTTTCCATCTTCTTAGGTCGTCTTGGATTTCATTCTTCAATGACCGATAATTTTCATTGAAGAGATCTTTGATTTCCCTTGTAAGGTTAATTCCCAAGTATTTTATTTTTTTCGAAGGTATTTTGAATGGGACTGATTTCCTGACTTCTTCATCAGTCCTATTATTGTTGGTGTATAGGAAAGCTATTGATTTATGTGTGTTGATCTTGTATCCTGCCAATTGCTAAATCTGTTTATGAGTTCAAGCAGTTTACTGATGGAGTTTTTTGGATCTTCCAGATACAGGATCATGTCCTCAGCAAAAAAAGAGAGTTTGACTTCCTCTCTTTCTATTTTTATCCCTTTGATTTCTTTCTCTTGCCTAATTGCTCCAGCTAGGGTCTTGAGGACAATATAGAATAAAAGTGGTGAGAGCGGACAGCCTTGTCTTGTTCCAGATTTTAGTGGAAATGCTTTCAGCTTTTCTCCATTTAGTATTATACTAGCTGAGGGTTTTGCATATATTGCCTTTACGTAGTTCAGAAATGATCCTTTGAACCCTATCTTCTCTACAGTTTTGTATATAAAAGGGTGCTGGATTTTATCAAAGGCCTTTTCTGTATCCATTGAGATGATCATATGGTTTTTGTCCTTGATTCTATTAAAGTGGTGAATTACATTAATTGTTTTTCATACATTGAACCAGCCCTGCATACCTGGGATGAAGCCCACTTGATCATGATGGTTTATTTTCTTGATAAGTTTTTGAATATGGTTTGCTAGTACTTTATTAAGGATTTTTGCATCTAAGTTCATCAGGGATATTAGTCTGTAATTTTCTTTTTTTGATGTATCCTTGTCGGGTTTTGGAATAGAGTTATGGTTACATCGTAAAAAGAGGATGGGAGCATTCCCTCCTTTTCAATTTTTTGAAATCTTAATAAGGAGAGGTATTAGTTCCTCCTCAAAAGTGTGGTAAAAATCAGCGGAGAAGCCATCAGGTCCTGGGCTTTTTTCTTTGGAAGACTTTTAATTGTGATATGGATTTCAGTGCCTGTGATTGGGCACTGATGATTCAATATCATCCTGAGTCAATTTAGAGATGTTGTATGTGTCAAGAAATTTATCCATTTCCTCCAAATTATCAATTTTGGAGGAGTAAAGGTTTTCAAAATATGATCTTATAATTTGTTGGATTTTCATGGGGTCAGTGGTGATCACTCCCTTTTCATTGGAGATTTTATTGATTTGCTTCATTTCTCTCCTTTTGGTTAGATTCACTAGTGGTCTATCTTGTTTATTTTTTCAAAGTACCAGCTCTTTGTTTCATCTATTTTTTATTGTTTTTTTTTGTTCTCAATTTCATTGATTTCAGCTCTGATCTTGATAATTTCCTGTCTTCTGCTGGATTGGGGGTTAAATTGTTCTTCCTTTTGAAGGGCTTTTAGATGAAGCATAAGCTTATTTATTTGGGATCTCTCTTCATTTTTAATGTGGGCTCTCAGTGCTATAAATTTTCCCCTTAGGAAAGCTTTCATGCTGTCCCAGAGGTTTCGATATGTTGTGTCTTCATTTTTATTCTCTTCCAAGAATTTTTGATTACTTCTTTCATGTCTTCTTGGACCCATTCTTCATTTAATAGAGTATTATTCAACCTCCATGAATATGTGTTTTCTGTTACAATTATTACTGCTGATAGCTAGGGTGATAGCATTGTGATCTGACAGGACACACGGGATGATGTCTACTTTTTTATATTTGCTGAGATTATCTTTATGAACCAGAATATGATCAATTTTGGAAAAGGATCCATGTGCTGCAGAGAAGAAGGTGTATTCTGCTAACTTGGGATGGAAAATTCTATATATGTCTATTAAGTCCATTGGATTATGGAGTTATTTAGGCTGGAGATTTCTTTATTGATTTTTTGTTTTGATAATCTGTCTAATGGTGACAGTGGAGTGTTGAAGTCTCCCCAGTATTATTGTGTTGTGATCCCTGAGTGGTTTGATGTCATGAAGTAATTTATTCACGTAGTTGGGTACATTGTTGTTTGGAGAGTAAATATTAACTATGGTTATTTCCTCCTGTTGAAGGGTTCCTTTCAGTACTAAGCAGTGGCCTTCCTCATCTCTTCTGATTGATTTATGTTTGAAATTTACTTTCTCGAATATAAGTATAGCGACACTGGCTTGTTTTCTTGGGCTGTAAGCATGGTATATTTTTTTCCATCCTTTCACCCTTAATCTGTGGATGTCTTTGCCTGTTAGGTGAGTTTCTTGTGAGCAGCATATGGTTGAATTTTATTTTTTGATCCAGTCTGTAAGTCCGTGTCTTTTGAGTGGTCCATTTTGACCATTCACATTCAGTGTTAAAATAGAAGTGTGTAATTGATTCGTATTCATTGTGTCTTATTTAGCTAGTTCTGTGGGTGCTTTGGTTAGTTATTGCTGGGTTGTACTTTCACTGAATTTCTTCACTTTGTGGGTTTTGGGTATCAATTGCTTGTTCTTCTGTCTGGAGTGTTTCCTTGAGAATTCTTTGTAGGGCAGGTTTTCTGTTTACAAATTCTGCCAGTTTTGTTTTATCATGGAAAGTTTTTATTTCTCCATCAAATTTGAAGCTGAGTTTTGCTGGGTATAGAATTCTAGGTTGCATGTTGTGGTTATATAGACATTAAAAGATATTATTCCAAGATCTTCTTGCTTCCAGAGTCTGGGTTGAAAAGTCACAGACAATTCTTATTGGCTTGGCTCTGAATGTGATTTAGTGTTTCTCCCTTGCTGCTTTTAATATCATTTCCTTGGTATCCCTGTTGTACATTTTGAATATGATGTATCTTGGTGAGTTTCTCTTTTGATTAGGCCTGTTGGGTGTCCTGTAAGCTTCCTGGATGAGCATGTCAGATTCTATTTTTATGTGGGAAAAGTTTTCTTTCATGATCTCTTTGAGAATATTCCTCATACCATTGGTGTGTGTCTCAATTTCTTCCTGTATTCTATTACTCTCAGATTGTTACTTCTCATTTCATCCCAGACATTCTTGAAATACTGGTCATGATCTCTTAATTGCTTTTCTTTTTTGGTATCAGTAAGCTCCAGCTTGATCAACCTGTCTTCATTGTTGGAAGTTCTTTCTTCAATAGCAGAGGTTCTATTTTATACTGAAGTTAGTCTATTATTGAATTCTTGCATGGCCCCTCTCATGTTATTGACTGCAGATTTTAGGTCTGTAACTTACTTTTTGAGGAAATCTATTTTTTTAATGATCGAGTCTCTCAACTCTTGAGATTTCTCATTTATTCCCTTCATTATCTCTTCTTTTAAGTTGTTGTTCCTTTTTGTTATCAGCTCATTGATATATTGTTCTATATTTTCATCCTGGTCCCTGGCCATAGCCCCTTTACCAGGGGAGTTTTGGGATTGATGTGAACCTCTTTGAGTTTGATTCTTCATGTCTGAAGAGATTCTTCTATCTTATTTGCCAGGTGAATCCTTTGTGGAAGCAATACAAGATTTGCTGGTTCTTTTTCCTGTCTTCTGCCTTAAGGACTAAGCTGTTGGATTGGGAAATCTGTCCCAACCCTTCCCTGAAATGGGGTTTTGTCAGGAAAGTTGATTTCAAAAGACAACCCCCTTTACTTTGAACTGTTTGTTACCCTTACAGAATTCCAGCACCTCATGCGCTGGTAGCAAATTGTCAATATGTACAACCAAAGCTTACAATAAAGAGTAGTAGATTAGTTATTTAGCACAAACTATAATAGACTTTTGAGTTCAGCCTATGCAACTAGTGTTAGTGATAATATTTTTGGTGACATTAGTATTTTACTATTACATAAGTCAGATTTCAAGAACAAGTGTTACTCAGATTAACAATTACAGCAGTAATAGTTACACAGTCTTAATGATGAGGGGTTGAAGAGGGTTAACTAATTTGGAATCAGAAATGGGGTTAATGCTGGTGAAATTATGAGAGGAGATTATATACACCAATTGTGTACAGTGAGAAAATGGAGGAGGTAAAGAATTTGTTGTATAAAGAAAAAGAAATTGGTAAGAGGGAAAGTTTGAAAAAAAAGGGAAATTAAAAAAAATTTACTAAATTTAAAATAAAGAAGAAGAGAAAGAAGTAGAAAAGAAAATATAGATCCAAAGGGAAGCTAAGATGGCTGTGGCCTAATGTAGGAAGGATAAAAGAGTTATTACTAAGATTTGGGTGATCAATAAAGGGAAGAAGTTATCTCTGTGAATTATGCTTGTCAGGCATAAAATATTTCAAAAACTATATGCACTGACTGGGATCCTTCTTCTCAAGAATGAGGACAAGGCTAGACAGGATGGATAAGAGGGAAAAAGAGAGACGATAAATGGGGAAAAAGAAAAAGAGAAAGAAACCTAAAAACAGGGTATCATAACAGGAAGAAATATTGTTGTTAATTTTTCCTCTAAAAGAAGAAGAGAAAAAGAAAAATATGGAAGAATAGGGGGGGATTTCCACCCCTAGAAGTTAACAGGGCAGGGAGAAAAAGACAGCTATAGTTTTTATATATCAGAGAACCAGTAAACTTTTCCAAATAATACATTGGTATACATATAGAACATGCAAGCAACAGGATAAAAAAAAATCTTACTAGGCAACACTTGGAAGTATAGTTATTAATAGTGTCTCTGGCCCTTAATGAAGTTAAGTTTCTTAATGAAACCTTGGAACTAAAACCAGTAAGGGCTTCTCTGGGACCTTTGGGAGGAGAAGTTCACTTTGCTTCTGGGTTTTGATTTGACTGTCTCTCGGTCTGTGCTTATGTGATCTCACAAAGAGGACTGGGGTGTCTTCAGATTCCTGGGATTTCTAGGAGGGGTTTCCAATGAAGAGGATTGATTCTGGAAAGCCCTGAAGTTTGCCAGCTTCTCAGGGGAGTTGCAGCCTGAGGGCTTAATGAGCAGGGAGCCTGGCTGATTTCTATTCTCCCTCTGCTGGGAGAGGCACACACTGTCTCTTGTGTCAAAAGACGTGCTCCTCCTGGCTAGGAGGAGTGGACAGGGCAGGGAATTGCTCCACCTTATTCTGAAACTGAAGACCTCCTGAGAAGGGTGGAGTCTGGGGCTGACCTCGCCTTCTTTTCCTGGATGAGACTGAAGCCTGTGGTGATTTCCTGGTGCACTTATCCTAGGCTGCTCTGAAAGCCAGAGAGAGCTGTCTCGGGTGGCGCCCGGCTTTCCTGCCCAGCCGCGAGTTCTGCTGGGCTCCTCAGCGTGCGATTCCCAGCTCGGCTCTTGTCCCGCAGTGTGCACTCGGCGGGTGGCTGCAGCTGCGCTCGCGCGCCTGACGCTGTCCGGATGTTGTTTTTATAAGGTACGGCTCGGAGCCCTGAGCACAGGTTCGCTGTGTCAGCTCCGCTCCACAGCGGCAGTCACAGCTGCTCGCAGCCCTGCCCTCTGCAGCCTCTGGTGGCTTCGGTCACTGTCCCCCGCAGCCCTCCCTCTGGTGGAATGTAATCCGAAACAAAAAAGTCGCACTTCTGCTTCTCTGGCGGGGTGGATAAATTCCCTTTTTGTCTCCAAGCTCTGTTCAGACCGACCAGTTTGCTGGTCCACTCCCTGCTGTATCAGCGCGCATGCGCCAGGGTCAGGTAAACAGTCGGCAGTGGCGCTGTATTTAAAGCACCCGGCTTCTCTGCTGAGGGGAGTGCAGGCTGCTGGAGTCCTCCCCCACTCCCGGGTGGTGGCTGCCGTCTGCATCCAAGCCCCACGGAAAAAAATAGAAAACACTCGTTACTCCAAGTCGCTGGTCCTCAAATCCTCTGAGCAAATTAGGACTGGGGTTTCAAGATGCTACTCCCCCAAACGCACCTCAAAAAACTGGAAACGAACTGGGGATTTTCCGTCCCGTCTCAGCGCCGCTGGGGGCAGGCATCTGTCTCCAAGTCGCCATCTTGCAGCTGTCCTTGTGCTAGTATTATTGTTTATTTTTTTTGTGCTAGTATTTTTATTTATTTTTTTTGTGCTAGTATTTTTGATGAGGATTTTTTCATCAGCCTTCTTGAGGGAAATGGTATGTGTAATATCTGTGTGATTTTGTTTTCAGGGTAAGACTGACCTCATTGGATGAACTATAGAGTTTCTCTTCTAAATTGTGGAAGACTTTGTGAAGGATTGCTGCTGGTGCTTTGTTAAACATTCTGTGCGCTTCACCAGTGAACAGAAGTTTCTCTTCCTGTGTTTTTCTATGGAGAAAATTTTTCATTACTAATCTCCTCTTGTTATAGGTCCACTTAGATTTTCCATTATTTTTTCTTGAATCAGTTTTTCTGTGAGTCTGCCTGTGTCATTCTAAGGATTAGGCCATTTCATTGAGGTTACAAATTTGTTGGTATGTAATTATTAATAGTATCCCTTTATTTCTGTAAAGTCTGTAGCAGTAAGCCTTCTTTCATTCCTACTTTTAGCAACTTGAGTCTTTGATCTTTGTTTTCTGTTCAGTCTAACTATAAGTTATCGATATTTCCGAAAAAAGCAACTTTGGTTTTTCTTTCCTATTTCTTTTTTATTCTTTTTCATTTATTTCAGTTCTAATCTTTAGCATTTCCTTCATTCTGTTGTTTTGGTTTCCTCTTGCTATTCTGGTTCTTCAGGAGCAAATTTAGATTATTGATTTGAGGATTTTTTTTCTGTCTTTATTAAAGGAGTTCATGGGTATGAATTTCCTTCTAAGAACTGCTTTAGCTGCATGCCAAAAATTTTGAAAAGATACATTTTCTTCCATCAATCTTCACATTTTATAATTTTCCTATGGCTTTATTCATGACCCATTGGGTATTTAGTAATGTGTTGTTGATTTCCACATTCTTTGTGAATGTTCCATATTCACTTCTGATACAGACCTCTAATTTAATGGTATGTGGCCAGGGAACATCTTTTCTATGATTTGAATGCTTTTACATTTGGGAGGTTGGTTTAAGGGCTCCTGTATGAGCTGATTTGGAGAATGTGCTGTTGTAGAGTAGAGCATTTGGTATATGTCTCAGTTCTAGTTGACTATCCAGTGTTACTTCATGTGAATAAGACAGGATAAACACTTGATTTGACATTTTTCATGGTAATGACTCATTTTCCTATCATCTTTCAAAGATGACCAATTTTTTAAAATATTGTTTGCTTTGTAGTTTGTATCTGAAGCTATTCCCCAACCCCAGCACACTTTTAGGAACCAGAAATATAAAATTGGACAAGAATTGAAGTTTCTGTCATCAAAAGCTTCCTATTTTCAGATTAAGCCATGTTATAAAGCCATTTAGAACGAGCAAATCTAAAATATGAGCTTCTTTTTGACTGTTTGGAAAATTTACTACTTTACACATTTCTGGGATCTACAACCACAGCACAATTCCAATAATCAATAATAGCATTTGTACACACTAAAAAGGAAGAGGTCATAGGACTTAAAATAAGTGAAGTTCATATAATAAACAACATTCTCATTTATAAATACAAAAGATCAAAATATTTTAAACATTCTGAAGGAGTAAAAAGTGGCTCAATGGATGTCTTATGATGAACACCTCGTTGAAACCAATTGGTGATCCTGAAGAAGCAGTTTTTAAATCGGGTCCGGAAGAGTGAGTGGGACTAACCAAGCAGAGAAGAGGGAACCGAATTTCAGGCTCAGAGAGCAATGTCAGTGGAGGGAGCTGAAGTGTGAAATGACTTGTGGAAAAGGTAGGAGGTTTCACCTGGAAATGCCAATGAACTTGACGTGAGGACCACCAGGTATAACTTCAAATGCATTAATAACATTAATTTGTCCCCAGTTTATAGCTCATGTCGCATGTAGAAGTTTACTATTAATAAATAATAGAAAAAATTTTAAAAAGCTATGTTAACAAACTCTTTGTAATAGGGTTTGGTCAAGTTGATATTGAATTTATAGCAAGTTTACACATCTCTCAGTGCAAAAATACTTGCTTATCAGAGAGACAAAATCTGTCCTTTGATTGTTTTTCTCAAATGTCACACTATTATCTAATAGGTGTGGACTAGTACATGGCTTCAAGGTAGGGACTCTTCCTCTTGGTGTCCCCAGAACAGAAGAAGGAGTTGTTAGCTCTGTCCAATCTCTTGACATGTCTGTTCCCATTTCTTTCCATATTATCTTAAACCAAGTTGATTGATGTACCATTTACATAAAGTGAATCAACTGATTTTAAATGTATTTAAGTTAAGTTTTGATAAATGTATACACCAATGTGTCCATAAACACAATAAAAATATTGTAAATTTCTATCACCTCAAAATGCTATATTAAACTCTTTAAAAATCACTCTCCTCATCCCTAGGTAACATTAATATTGCTGCCACTATATATCAGTTTATCTTATTCTAGATTTTTACATAAATAGAACCATAATGTAGGAACTTTTTTGGTCTTTCTTCTTTTCCCCCAGTATGTTCTTGAGATTGGTCCAAGATATTATGTGTATTAAAGGCCATTTATGTCCACTGCTAAGTAGTATTGTTTTGCATCAATACGCGAAAGTTTATTTATCCATATACTGAGTGATGAATATTTGAAATATTTCCAATTTCCATCTATTGTGAATAAAACTGCTGAGAACAGTAATGTAGAAACCTTTAGGTAGGTAAAAGTTTTCATTTTTTAGGTCAGTTACTGGAGGAAAAGCTGGAGAGGTATGTGCCTGGGCTCTAGGAAGCGTTCGTGAGGAACTGCCAACTGCTTCCTGAACGGTTGTCAGATTTCACATCCTCAGAACAGATATACGAGAGTCCTGTTTCTCCACATGGTTATGAGCGCTTAACACTGCTAGGTTTCTAAACTTCAACTCTCTTAGATAAATTTTATTACATTAATATACATTTTTTGATAATTAAAGATATTCATCATTTTATTCAATTTTTTAGCATTTATAAATCTTTGGTGACTTGCTCATTAAAATATTTTGCATATTGTTACTGATATTAAGGCGATTTCATGTAGCCTTTCACAACTGTCGTATTTCTGTATCTCTATAGATTCTTCATAACTGTGTGTTTTTCTCAACTTTTTGTCGCTGTGACCAAAATACTCAATAAGAACAACTTAGAAGAGGGAAAGTTCTTTTGGGACTCACAGTTTCGGAGGTCCCCATCCATAGATAGCCGATTCCATTGCTCTGGGCACACTAAGGTTGCACCTCATCTGGAAGGACCCAGGGGAGGAGAGCTGAGAGGCTCCTGGCAGGAAGTGAAGTGGCCAGGGAAGGGTGGGCGACTTTGTGGAGGGCAGGAGGCAGCAGGGAGGGAGGGAAGAGACCACAGAGAAGATGCAGCCTGCAGCCTTCCGGGCAGCCTCCTCCACCCCCCAGGCTGGTGTTCTACCTCCTCCAGCCACACCCACCTACCTCCAAATCATCTCTTTCAATCTAGGATGGGCTGATCAGGTGACAGCTTCTACAATCCAATCACTGTACCTCTGAACATTCCTGCAGAAACACAGAAGCTTTGCACGCAGCCTGCACCCAAGCCATCACAATGTGCTTTAACAGCGTGGGGAAGTTCCCTGCTATTCGGTTGGCTGAGAGGTTTATCATCATTGCCAACAAAGCTTACGTACCTGAGATGAAACGCAGTTGTTATGATGCATTATAATTTATAGCATTCTAGATTCTCTTTTCTGAATTTCTGTCCAGGGCTTTTGTTTCTGTACCTGTGAGGAATATTGGTCTATAGTCTGTTAATATACTATTTGGCTGGAGTTGGTATGATGCTGGCATTACAAAATGCGTTTATACATGGAAGAGAAAAATACACAAAATGACTACAAGCAGAACAATTACCGTTTAGTGTGCAGGACAAATTCAATATGGAAAGTCATTAGATGTGGGGAAGGAAGAGTACAGAATCATTTTGATAAAACAGGAACTTTTCTCCAGTTAGAGGAACTGAAGATTTAATTGTAGAAATGACACAGTCACAGATACATAAGTATAGATTAAAGATGTATTCAGGAATGTGTGTATTTAATCGAACTGAAAATTATAAAGAATGCTGAAAGTACAGGGGTGATTATGTTTGAATTAATCTGAAAGAACTTTCTAAACAGG
Organism: Aplodontia rufa; assembly: GCA_004027875.1. NCBI lineage: Eukaryota > Metazoa > Chordata > Mammalia > Rodentia > Aplodontiidae > Aplodontia > Aplodontia rufa. The sequence goes on from PVKS010003665.1 coordinate 45,570, forward strand.
GTAATTCTGAGGATGTGCCTGACTCTACATGAGTTTTGTAATAATTTTCTTAGCTGTAGTATATTCCCAAGGCCCTTCCTTGAATTTGAAAGATGAAAAGGACTTGACTGTATTCAGATTTGTTTCCAGCGAGTGACATATTGTGTGGACAGCCTCATTTGTTATTGTCTGTCTTACTTTTTAATGATGACACACATAACCTCCTTTGCTGTGTGAATCTTATTGTAAATGAAAAATTCCTTCCAACCAGGCAATCCAAAAAATCCACTTATCTGTTTTATAATTCCTTGAGTTTTGTTGCTGTTACCAGGGGAAACGTTGAGCCATACCTTAGATCTTAAATGTTATCTGATGATCAAATGAAGTACCATCATGAATGTTATTTTGTTAACACAAAATATGACCAAGAGAAAGTTTTACCTCCACATAAATGACCTGAAAACTTGAATTCTTATTTCCACCATCGGATTTCTCAAGAGTTGCTCTGTGAGTGTGCATGTATGCACGTGCAAATGTGTTTTTAATGTATCAGACAGAATTCTAGTCTCATCTGTAAAGCCTAACCTAATGACTCTTTAAATTGATGATATTTGACAAATCTTTCTTTAAAAATACCACCTTAATTCATAGCAATGTATCTTGGGTCTTTCTTTTCCTTTACTGAATCTTTTTCCTCAACTAGGAAACTCTATTGATTTCTTTTTGCCACAAATGGATTCATTGATTTGATTCTGAAGCCCTTAGTTTCCAGCATGTGTATACTGTAAATGCATACCTCTCCAAGACAAATGGGTGTATATTTTGCTGATTCTTTGAGTCTGTCAAAATAAATTTGTGTTTATTACATTATTATATAAAAAGAACAAAGTATAGAAATCAGGAGTCTCCTCTTCCATGCCCCTAATTCCACTGGCCAGAAGCTAACAACTGATCACAGCTTTCTTAGAGTTTTTGCAGATAGAATGTGCTAGAAAAATAGGGGTAAAGTGATATTGCCTCTCCCCACAGAATTTTAAAACTACGGATACTCATACATCTATATATGTACTGTATTACCGTTTATGCTTTATAAAGATGAACAACAAGGTTCCTTTCTCTCTAAAAACCATTTTCAGGTGCTGGAACGGTGGCTCAGTGGTTACAGCACTTGCCTGACATGCGCAAGTACACGGGTTCAAACCCCAGCACCCATGTACACTACTAAGTGTCAGAGCAACAAAAGCCATGTGAAAAATTCAATAAAAATCGATTCTCTCTGCACCCCCCCTCTCTGTCCTTCCTTCTTAGAAATAAAACAAAACAAAACAAACAAAAAAATTTTCACCCCATGAAAGTAATCCTGTCTCCACGGAGGACATATGATTTACATTACTGTGTTTTTATTGCTTTCACTTATAAAAGAAAATAAGTAGCAAGAATTTCACAGTTCTGAACATGGCTTGATATGAAACAAATTTATGAAAGGAATCCAAGTAAAAATTTTAAACAGCAGCAATACTTATCTATTAATAATATTAACAAACACATAAATAGAAGAAAAATAATGTAAGGCCATCACTGTTGATTAATATCTGATAGAGCATCTTTGTCTACATAGTTCTTCTCTAGCATATTCTGTTCCATGGAATAGCTTATGATGTGAGTATTAGGATGACTTATCCAAATGATCTAAGTGGCTTTTCAGAGGGGAAACACTTCCTTTAAAATAACTCTGAATGCTTCTCCTTTCGTTGGTTTGCAGATGAGAATTTGAAACAGCAGGCCTGCTGTGACTTCCTTCCAAGAACCTGCGTCCAAGGCTGCCCCTCGAAGGTGTCTGGGAACTTAGTGGTGGAGAGCTCCCCGGCTAAAGCACCTTGCCCCTGAATGGTGAGTGGGGTTCGTGGCTCTCCTCTGTATAAACAATCTGGTTTCTGTTGCAACTACTTTCCTTCTTGGAGTCTGGGATTCTGGTACATGCTAGGCATAGGATGTCTGTGTGATCAGCCCAAATAAAGGTCCTGCATGCTGAGATTCCTGACCCTTCCTGTTTGACAACAGTTCACATTGGACGTCAGGACTCAGCATGGAGGAGCTAGGCACAAATGTGCAGCTACCCTGAAGAGGGCTCAAGGGAGCTTGTACTGATTTCCTGCAGATTCTCGCCGTGAACCTTTTGCGTTTGTTGCTTGTGTTGTGTAGTCTCTCAGCGTAATAGAGCTGAGCCTTCCGTCCTCCAAGTTCACCTAATGATCACTGAATTAGGGGCTGGTTTTGAAGGTGCCTAACACAGTGGGTCTATTTACGTCTATCAGTGCTGTTAAGGTTGAATTGTATTTCCCCGATGATGTGTTCACGTCCTACCCCTAGTGTCTGTGAGTACGACCACCTTCAGAAATAAGGTCTTCACAGTTGTGATCAGTTAAGATGACATCATGATGACTTAGGATGGGATGTCATCTAAAGCCTCTAGTGTTCCTAGAAGAAGATAGACGGATGCAGACGTGGAGGGAGGAGACTGTGTGAAGACAAGGGCTGGCAGGAGCTGGAAGAGGCAGGGAAGGGTCCTGTGCCCCTGGAGGCTGCGCAGGGATCACAGCCCTCTGAATGCCTTGATCTGGGACTTCCAGCCTCCAGAATTGTGAGAGAATAAATTCCTTTTGGTTAAAGCCTTCCAGTTTGTGGTACTTTGCAATAGTTGCCTGAGGAAACTAACAGAACTGTCAGCTTAGGTTTTCCCTAATTTGAGAATCACACATTTTACTTAGATTCTTTGAAAATCACAAAATAATTATAATTTGTCATAATCATAAAATCATAAAATGCCATTTTTATTCATTTTTGCCTGTGTAATAGATATTCTTAAAAACAGATTTCATTTTATTCCCTTATGTTTATCAAGTGAAAAGGACCATGCTAGCAATAGTAGGCTACTGATCAACATTTGTTGAGTAAATATATTTACGTGAATGAATTCATATATATGAGAGGAGACTTGGTTCCGATATTAAAGTTAAAATTTTGGTGATACATGAAAAATCTGTTTTAATTATCTGTTGAAAATACACCCATGTGTAACTTTATTATATTGTGTGCTCTGATGTTTCCTTAGTATTATGTTTTAGTGAAGAAAATGAAGATATTCTGACTTGCATTCAATTAACTTTAATCTGGTTTTAATGATTGTATATTAATTTCTGTTCTTTTTGGGGGGTACTCCTTGTGGCTTGAACATTTTTCAAATCTTGTTTCATCTTATTTTTTTAAACAAGTTTTGCAGACATCCAATGGTCAATCAGTGCGTGCATGTCTTAATTTTAAACTCTGAGCTAACCATGGCGTCCAGCTGTCCTCCTCCTGCTGGAGGGTTGCCTGTTCTCAGCCGATTGCCCAGGCACGATTGTGCTAGTTTGCCCTGATTCAGGAGGTGCTGCTTGCTTTGCTCGATGATGCTTACATTTCATCTAAAGTCAAAACGAAGTTCCTTCCAAATAGTTGCTAAATATTTTGAATATCGTCCTGGTTGGAGTGCTTTCCTTTTTTTTCTGTTTGAAGAATGATTTGGATCCACAGGGAACATGCGGGATAGGTACATGTACCTAGTGTGATGCTTTACTCAGGGCTGAGAAAGGACACAGTCAGGCACAGTCCTTATTCCATATCCATTTCTAAAAGTGCTTCAGCCAACAGACATCCCTACATCCCTGCCCAAGTCTCTTTGACCATTAGAAAGTATTATAGTAACAAGAGTAGTCCACTAGGAAAGGTTGCATGAGGAGGCAGACAAATTTGGGGCCTATCAGTTTATATATGTGTTAGTCTTTATTTATGTCTGTTTTGGTTACATGTCTTTCTTTTCTTTTCTTTTCTTTTTTTTTTTAAAAAGGACAGTGAGATAAAGAGAGAATCAACTTTATTTAATTTAGTTTTCCTTGCTCCAACATTCATTTGTGTGTGTGGTGCTGGGGCTCGAACCCGGGTCCCTGTGCATCCCAGGTTAGCACCATAACCATTGAGCCAACGTGCCAGGCCAGGTTACATGTCTTTCTACCATGATCAGACTACCTGAAGCCCATGAATCATATGGTTATTTATAAGCAACCTAAACTAGTACGGTTTAGAAATATATTGAACAGTACATGTGTAATTTTAAATTTTCTGGATGCTCATTAAAAAAATAAAAATAAGACAGGTGAAATTAATGAGTTAATCTTAAAAGCATATTTTATCCAAGTATATTCAAAATCATATTGTTTCAGCCTTTCAGCAATATGAAACTATTAATGAGATACTTCACACGTCTTGCATGCTGTCTTAGAAATCCCATATGTATTTTACATGTATGACACGTGTCATTTGGACTGGCCCCATTTCACACGCTCAAGGGCCAGTGGAGCCTGTGGCCACCTTGTTGGACCAATGCACCAATGTCTGTTAAACCCATCTGCTTTCGTTTTTGTTGAAAGGTCCCCTGAGTAAGGGCAGATGCGCTTTCCCGGAGCTGCCGGCAAGCTGGTGTTTGAAGGGTCCAGGGCTGCAGACTCCTTTGCCAGGTTGCTTCAGCCTCTCTAAATAGGCTGGGGCCAGGGTCGGTCTCCTGAAGCTTAGCTCCCTCTAGTGTCCCTACTGGGCGTCTTTTCCAGGACGGTGGGCAAGTGCTGGAAAAGCCATTACCACGTGTTTCCTTCTCCAACCGAGGATTTGCCATACTCACCACGGTAACCTCTGGGTTCCGAACAGCTTTGTGAAATCCGATCGGTGATCCTGGTTTGGGAAGTCCAATCCATAAATGCAGCGGTCACCTTGCATGACCAGGAGCGGATTTAAGGGTTCAGACCACTGGGCAGCCGGGGTGGGGCGAGGGTTTCACCTTGGCTCCAAGCACAGCGAGGAAGTCTGTGCGTAAACACTGAAGTCAGGAGCCCCGGGGAAGGTGGACGGGTTCAGCATTAATGGAGCCGTGGTGACTGCACATCCTCATGGGGTGCGAAGCCAGGCTTGAGTCTCCTGCATTCCAATGCTACCCTCAGGACACCCAGCCCACGGTGCGTTTCTGATTTTCGGATTGTCTGGTTTTCCTGGGGTAGGAGTGATGTCTGCCAGTGCCCAACAACGAGCTCTCGCTTATGTTTCCAAAGGGCTGTGCTGAGCAGTTGCCCACTTTCAAGTCCAAACCCTCTGCCTTCTCCACTGAGCAGCCCTATCGATTGCTGCCAAAGGCTCCCGCCCGCGAGTTCCAGCTGCGGACACCTCCGCAATCGTTTGTGCATTCCGCTCGGCAGGCTGGGTGGGGGGGGGCGCTGCCTGATTGACAGCCCTTTATAAATCTTTTATTTGCTTGTTTCTGTCAGGGCACAATTCAATCTCAGCATTCTTTCTGGTGACTTTGTGAATAGGACTAACAATATCCCCAAATGGGAGATGGGATTTTGCCATAACTCAAATACTTTCTCCAGTCTCTGGGCTTAGTGTCAGCCAAGATCAGATTATAAATTATTTCTTACAGAACAGGAAGGCCTCTCCTGGTTCTGGGCTCTTGTTCTTTTCCACGTTGCCATGGTCTGGGGTGGGTGGTGAGCTTCAGCAGGGCTTCTCTGCCATGCTCTATCAGCAGGTAGAGAGCCGGTCTCTAAATTTTCCTGTGCTTCCTCCTGGGAGGAGGCAGTTATGGTATCATTGCTGTTATCAACTCACTTCTGTTGGTTTTTAAGATCAAGAGCAGCTGCATTAGATTGTGACAAGATAATAGTTAATTTAGATATCCTTTTTAGGAATTATTACTATGATCTGGAGACAGTTTCACAGGAGCACAAACTGTTCTTAATTGACTTCTGAAATAGATATAGAAAAGAAAACCTGGTCTAATTCTATCCTGAACACTGGTCTCCTTTGGCCTGTTTCTCTTTAGTCCTAATAGTCTGTTACCTGAATCTGTAAATCATCTGTTTTACCTCTTGGCTTGAAAGTGCTGTTGAAAGGAGAATTAATGAGGCTGGGATACAGCTCAGTGGTACAGCCTTTGCCTAGCATGTTCCAACCGGGGTTCAACCCCCATTATTGCAAACCAAACCAACCAAAAAATGCAGAGAAGTAATATATTTCCTTCCTCTTTAAGGCTTAATAGTATTCCATTGCATGTTTCTAATTCAGCCATCCTGATGGGTACTTAAATTGATTCAGTTTTGTGGCTATTGTGAATGATGCTGCCACAAACATGTGGATACAGAGATGCCTTTGATTCACTCCCTTTGGATGTGCCTAAAAGTGAAATTACTCAATCATATGAGAATTCTATTTTCAACTTTTTGTGGAACCTCCACACTCTTTCCTAGTATAACCATACTAATTAATAATCCATTACATCCCAAAACATCATATTGTATGCCATAAATATACACCATTTTATTTGTTAATTTGAAAAAGAGAAAATGAATGAAGATCAATACCCCTGCTTCAACCATTAATGCTAACTAATATTAATATTCTCTTATTCTAATGGAATTCTGTGTTATTTGATATTTCCTGCAGAGGAGGTCATGGGCAACGGCAGAGATTCTCATTTAGTGTTTGAACTAAAGCCAGATAGAGGGTGGGTGTGGAACATGGAACGTACAATTTAAGAAAGTAGTGGTAGGACGGGGCTGTAGCTCAGTGGTAGTGCACTTGCCTAGCGTTGTGAGGCCTGGGTACTGTAAAAAAATGAAAAACCGATAAACAGCTAGGGACACAGCCCTGCACTCTACATGGTGTCCATCCAATGATGCTTTTGGGTAGAGGAGGTAAAACCAGAGAATCCTTCCTCTGGTCCTATACTCCAGATCAGAGTGGGATTGTTCATTTGCATTGTTGACTACAGCTTCTCAATGTCCCCTGGTGTTCTTTAGGTCTCTTTGAGTACCCTTGAGGATTATGGTAGACGAGGTGTCAAGAATCAGTGAATCCCCATGTTTTAGTTATTACCCCTCAGCCATTCCACCCAATTGTCTATTTCCTTGGATTCCTCCACTGAGGGTCAGATGAGAAAATCCCAAAATCTTATTGAACTTGTTTATGATTCTAACTGAGAAGTCAGTCTTGGTGAAGTATTGTCCATTCTAAATCATGTCCCTTATAAATAGATCTGTGTTTATCCACAAAAGTTGTCTGCGGTGATTTGAAGAGAATTCTTAAAGTTTGCGGGTATTATAGCCAGAGATAACGCTTTCTTTAATCTCTCAAGTCTCAAAACTATACCTCAATTTTTAAAGGTCCTATTCATTTGCCCGCTTTTCAACAGCAATGGAACAATTCCAGTGGGATGGGTTGGGTATCACTTTTTTCTCCTTTTTTAATTTCCACTCTGAGTCTCACTTCTTACCTTTCTTTTTTTCCCCCTGAGGTACTGAGGATTAAACCTATCGTCATTTTGCCACTGAGCTACATCCCAAGCTCATTTTCTTTTATATTTATTTATTTTGATAGAGGATCTCGCTAATTGCCCAGGCTAGCCTCAAACTCGTGATCCTCCTACCTTGGCCTCCCAAGTCGCTGGCATAACAGGCAGGCCCTGAGCCCAGCATCATCAACTGGTTTTGAGTAATGTCAACATTTTCCCCCCAGTTAATTTCACTCATAGTATCTGAGGTCACTGCCTCTTAAGTACTTTCTGACCCCTACATAGGAATATAAATCATAAGGAGTCCAAGTTTGGGGCACCCCTGTATCTTGGCATCTATCATGGTTTGGGCCAATAGTATCAAATTAGGTGTGTACATCTTCTTGCTTCCGGAGGTGATTTTGAGTGTGTGGTTCCATAGGCCATAATTGTCTGAGGTGCACTTTATTATTCTTGTACCTAAACTGAAATAAATACACTCCAGTCACTCACATATAAGCTAAAGAAGCCTTTGTTGAGCTGGCCAGCAGGGACCACTCTGGACCCCCAAACATCAGGTCTCAGAATGCTGCACCTTCTAGCCGTGTAGCAGAGCTTATAAAGGGTGAGGAACTTCTGTTACTAGTCCTGTTGTCAAGCAAGCAAGCTGAATACAAAAGCAGAAAGTAGCAGTTGGGGCAAAACGTCCTGTTGGCTCCTTGTTCAGCCTGGGTTAGGGAGGGGAGTTTTTCAATAACCTATTTTAAGTACATTAGAAAGCTGCTTCCTTGTAAGGGGGGGGGGACACAAAATGGAGTCTCTTTGGTTCTAACATTATGTGTCAGTTATATCTTTTTAAAGGTAGATGTGTCCCTCCAATGGTCACTTAATCAATCTAAAGTTGTCTTTACCATATTTCTACTGGTCCACAAAGATGGTTCCACCTTAATCAGCATCGGGTTTATTATGCAAAATCATCCATGGATGTGAGACAGGAACAAACACATACATAGCGTCTGGGAGAATCCAGTTCTGTAGAACTTCCTGAACTTTCTTCTCTATACCAGGCATAATAGATTTTGGAGTCTGTCAAGCCCCTGGGGCAAGTTAGCTAGGAGGACTGCTGAGTTCTGGAATTTCATGGAACGCATGGCCTTGTTCTAGTTAACTGTATAATGTACACGCTTTCCCAGCCCCTGATTTGCACACTAATGTAATGTAAACAATTTAAACGAATCAGGATTAATGCTGAAATCAGTTCTAAATAAGTAATCAGTGCAGAGCACACCCTTTCAGAACCTTCATTTATCTTGTAGTTACTATGCTTCATCTGTCGATATTTGCAAAGCATTCTGGTCAGGGTCAAAACTTCTTCAGGGATCCCTAAGGATGGAAGAATAAATTACAGGGCCATGGTTACCCTTTCATATAATATCTAAAAGGCCATTATGTGAAAAGATTCTTTCTGAAATCTAATTCTTGCCTCAGCCAAGTCAATTTAGAAAAACTGAACTGGCCGCAGCCTGCTCTGCAATGCTGCCCAAAAAAGCTTACGATTTTGAGTAAGGCCCAGACTGCACTCACTGCCTCTGTAGAAACAGATGTTCTCCTGCCTGAAAGCAGCCACCTGCCCACGAACCAAGCTCCCAGCAGCTGCCAGTGGACATGGTGTCTGTGGTGTTGGTTTTTCCTGTAGCGTTTCGGCAGGAGGTAGCTTCTTGGTTGGTCTCCAGCGATAGCACCTCCATGTACAGCTCCTGGGCCATCCTTCTGTGAGTGTGAGCTGACATGGTCATTTGCTTTGAACCAGCAGAATGTGGAGAGGTGACGGGCTGTCACCACTGTGATTAAGTTATATAGTGCAGTAACTTCCATCTTAGCAGCTGAGGCTTCTTCTGCTGGATGGCTTTGACAAGCAAGTGGCTTTGTTGGAGAGGCTTGAGTACAAAGAACTGAGGGCAACATCTAGCAACTAGCGGAAGCTGAGGCTTGCACCCCAACAGCCCAGGGGGCCGATGATGACCCCTCCAGGGAGCTCAGAGGCACTGAGCCTGATGCAGTGAAGGCTTCATAGGAGACCACGTCAATGCTGGTAGTGATGATAGCCCCATGGGGAGCCCTAAGAGAGGGCCCAGTTAAGCTGTGCCCAGATTCCTGACTCATAAAACCTATAGGACAAGAAACACATTTCTTTAGATATTAAAGGTATCATAAACTGTTACACAACAATGAATAACCCAGGGGTAGTTGCTGATAAAAATCCATGGACAAAGCCTGTGCACTTTGATTGGTCTTCTGCCCAACTTGGTGGTCATTTCCCCTGTGACTTGGAAGACAAACACATCCACAGTGACGATGATGACTCAAGGTAAATTGTACAAAAATTACAACTGCTCGCTGGGTCAAGAAAGCAAAAAGGGACGTCATACGTTAACACAAACAGTCACGATTATTCTTCAGTTGGACCCTCGTGATTAGACCATCGGACATGACCTGGGTCTGCTCGTGAAGTTACATTTTCCACACCTGTAGAGATTCCAGTGCAGAGGGCTCTGCCCCACCTTGGCATTGGGCAGGGAGTCTGGGGACACTGACAAAATGGGGAAGGACATGTCACAAGGGTGAAAGGGGTGGGGATGAGCATAAGGGCAACACAAGCTGAATCCTGTGGGAGCCCACATCCTTGGAAGGATGTGAAGTTTGTAATTGAAAGCATAGGCTTCATATGTTGCATTGTGAGCAGGAGGAGGTGATTAGTTCAGAGAAGAAAACATAAAGTCCATTTGTTACACGAAGCAAGCAAAGCAGCGTCCCTAAAGTGAATTAGAGAAGCACACCTAAGAGACAAAGATATCTGAGAAAAACACAGCTGTATTTGGCACACTGGATGCATCGATATTTTATCTTTTATCAATTCTATAAGGAATAATGCAAAAATAGCAGACTCTCAGAATGTAGATAAACACATAACAAAAGCATCGATATTTCAAATTAATGTCCTCATTGCTAAGTCCAGATAGGTACAAAGAGAATGCATAGATCCCTATGTATTCCAACCTAAGATTATTCCTATATTTAAGCTTTGAATATTTTTGTTTAACCATTATCTTTTCTGGAAACTTTACAATGATATCAGGTTAGTGTGGAATCCTAATCTCCTTTCTGTTTTTTTTTCTGCTTCTTATACTCTGATGGAAATTACTCAAATAAGTTGTGAATAGTGTCAGAATATATGTACACTTATATTAGAGCTAATAGGAAATAAAATAACATAATTTTGAGGATTTTCTGCTGGATATAATAGAGACAGGATCATTTTGAACTGAGAATGTGAGAGTAACTTAGCAACTGTCCCTTTGATGAAACCATGTCATGTCATTCTGTTAGATATAACTGGAAAGTGTTCTCTAAGATATTTAATGATTAAAAAAGAAAAGAAATTTGTAGCCTGGGGGATAGGGCTGAGGAAGCCAAGTATAAACAGTCCGTTAGGAGTTCTATTTGTCATTCGGAATACTTAGAAACAACCCTGAAACATAGTAAGTGATCAATAAATATTAAATGTCAAATGCATCACACACACACTATTTTCAATGATTCTTGAAATCCAAAGTCCAAGAACTAACGACCTAGCATGGACTTCCTATAAAGTTAATCGTATATACATTAAAATATTTATTTTTAAACTTTGTTATTGTTTGGGTGATTACTCAGAGTTGTAGCTTTTGAACATTTGCTCTGAAGTTTTTTGTAGCTATTTTTTATGGCATAGAGGTCTGAGGCTGTGTGTGTGTGTGTGTGTGTGTGTGTGTGTGAAACATTTATAGATACTTCAGGGAGAGAGCTTTATGGCTTTGTCAGGGTCTTCTGACAAAGTGAAATTCTTTTTTTTTTTTTTAAGAGAGAGGGATAGTGAGAGAGAGAGAGAGTCAATTTTATTTAGTTTTTCATCTAGTTTTCATTGCTCCAACACTTAGTTGTGTCCCTGGTGCTGGAGTTTGAATCCAGGTCCTCATTCATGCCAGGCAACCTCCCTAACCGCTGAGCCACTGCTTGAGCCCCAAAGTGCAATTCTTAAGGCTTTCTGGAAGAATTTTTTTTACATACAGTAACACGTAACACTGTATTCCAGTGATTATCAGTGAGTATAATCTAATTCATTGAATCTTGCTGTCAACAAAATTCACTAGAAAATAATTCAAGAAAAGAGACGGGTCTTATTTCCATGAGAGGGGTGAGGGGCCTGGGGGAGACTCCTGTTCCTGATTGGCTGATGTTTACCGGTGATGGGAGGATTTAGTTCATTGCTCAGCCTGGGCAGCAGGATGAGGCTTTCCAGGGCCTGTTTATCTTGGCAGCTGGAGCTGGAACCTGGCTCACAGGGACCCAAAGCTCTGTTTATCTTCTTCCAGGAACTCAGGATGTATGCTTCCACAATCAGCAAATGGCAATCAGGTTCTCTCTGAATTTTGGGCCCCGTTAGCCACTTGAGATCCTTAGAGATTCTACTTTTCCTAAAGTTCATGTTACCAAAGATTCTAGTTGAGTGAAGTGACATTTAGATCAGGAGTGGTTGAATTGTTCATCTCCTGCACAGTCTAAATTCTGTCTTCCTATGGACCCAGAGGAGGAATGAACCGTGAGCTCAGCATTCAGACACCATCATGGGATCATGTCTCCCAAATCACTATTTCCCACCTTTGCCACTCTTTTTTTTTTTTTTTAAGAGAGTGAATCAACTTTATTTAGTATTTCATGTGGCTTTGGTTGCTCCAACACTTCATTGCATATGTGGTGCTGGGGTTCAAACTTGAGTCCTTGTGCGTGCACCAAGCGCTGCAACCTCTGAGCTACCGCTCCAGCCCACTGCATTTTTAAGGGGGATTTGGACACACAACAAGGCAAAGCCTACATGATTTAGTGTAAGGTGTTGTTGAAAAGCTAAGTGCTTTACGTAAGGTCTGCTTTGTGATGCCCATAGAGCGCTGCTTGGCATTGTCAGAGCATCTTCAGGATGATGCCAGGCAACAGGGCCACCATGCTGCGCAGACTGCTCTGATAGACAGGGAGGAGGAAGTGGTTCAGCTTCCCCTCCATGCTTTAAATGGACCAGATTGCATCTTGTGTTCATTTGTCTTCAACTTATTTTCCACTTACCTTTTCAATCAGTATTTAAAAAAATAATATCATTAATCTCATCATACTCTCTCACTATATATATGGTTAATTGCCTACTTATTTTGAAAGTTGGAAGAAATTAGAATAAACTATTAAATTTTAAATATCAAAAGTATTAATATATATAAATGTTCATGCATTAATATATACATTTAAAATATAACTTTTTTATAAAAGACTATATGAATATATTCTGGTATATGAACATTGAAAATACATTAATTTATCATGAACAAACTATATATTTTCAAATAAGTATATACATTGTTTAAATAATGAACACAGTTCTTAAGATATTTATGGAGTGGTCATGGAGACAAAGTTATAAAGATAGGATTATGAAGATGTTAATAAGCTAAAAATTTTACCTGGGAAGGAAAATGTTTTTTTAAGAGAAATATTAGGCAGAGAAAAATAAATGAAGTATTTATAAATGTTGTTTCTTTTTCTTTTTTTTTTTTTTAAGAGAGAGAGAGGGACAGTGAGAGGCAGAGAGAAGCAATTTTTATTTAGTTTTTCATGTGACTTCATTCCTCTGGCACATCCTTGTGTACGTGGTGCTGGTGTTTGAACTCGAATACTCACGCACGCAAAGCAAGTGCCATAACCACAAACTACCCGCTCCAGCCCCTATAAACGCTGTTTCTGTGCCTATGATTTCTCTGGTGACTCTGAATACACTGAGGATAAATATAATTGACAATGATTACTTGTTTTGAAGAGATCTTGGGTTTTTCCCCCCGAAACACAAATAGCCTTTTCTAGTCAGACTCGTAATTCCTAAGCCCTCATCCTGATATTTCTCCCAAGTGATTCAGAATCTTAGGAGGAGACATCCCACTCTTCGGGAACAAGTTTAGTATGTAGGACCCTCACTTGAATTAAGCCCTAAGATGCCAGAGAGCAGGAGACTGAGGAGGTCTGCGTGCTTCAGGAATGGAAAACTCACTCTGAGGAGTGATTTCTTTCCTACACAGCAAGGAAAAAGTGGATCGGGTTTTCAGGTAAATATTTTCTTCCCTGATAAAGGTATCTCCTGGAATTATGGTGGTTCCTATGACAACTTCCTTCACTCTGGAGAAGGTAGAACTCCCCAAATGCAAATTGCTGAAAGTAAAGCTGCTGCCCTTCTTTCTAAAAGGAACAGAGAGCTTGAAGCACCTACAGGGACTGTAATGCGAAGATGAATGATTTCCCCCGAGGATGCTGAACTTCATCTGCACTTTTCAAGATCACTCAGAAGTGAATGGATGGATCTATGGTTTGGCCTGGTATTATGGTTTAGAAACTAGGTGTCCCCCAAAAGCTCATATTGAGACAATGGAAGAGCTTTAGAGGTGATATAATTGGGGTATGAGAGCTTTAACCCAATCAGTGAGTTAATCCCCTGGTAGGGATTAACTGGAGGCAGGTAGGGTGTGGCTGGAGGAGCAGGGTCCCTGGGGTTGTGCCTTAAGTTATGCATTTTGTATCTGGCAAGCAGACCCTCTCTTTCTCCACCCCCATCGCTCCCCACTCACTCCTGCTTGCTGATGGTGTTCTGAGCCGCTTACCTCTACCACGCTCTTCCCCCATTATGTTCAGCCTCTTCTCAAGCCCTAAGGAGTGGAGCCAGCCTTCCCTGGACTGAGCCCTCTGAAACTGTGAGCCCCATAGTTAATGTTTTCTCCTCTTCTAGTCACAGGTGCAAAAATGCTGATTAAAACACGTGGGTAAGAAATGGACGGCATGGGTAGGTTCAGGGAGTTGAATTATTTAGAAAGGTCTGTAGACACTGACTTCTCACAGTGCCACAAGTGACCAGACAGCAGTCATATGCGAAGTACTATTTCTTTAAGGTAGTGCAAGTTTTACAGACAATTGCAAGACTGACCATGCAAAATTCTTTAGGTATTGATTTTTCTTATATTAAAATAAATATCAGCTGGTTCCAACATAAAAATGATAGCGGTAATCATTAGTAAATTCCACTACAATTGATTGAAAATTCCTATCCATCAGAATAAATACTAGAATATGGTGTTAAAAATTTGGCAACAACAACTGTTTCTAAGGGTGGAGGTCTATGGGAACTCTTACCCCCTGCTTGAGGGAGTATTGATTCAACCATTTTGCAAAGTAATTTGATAGGTAGGACTAGAGAATAAGTGTCCAGATTGCACTTAAAGAAATACAGATGAAACATTACACCTTATCTGGATTTAATGCATGATAATAGACCTCCTTTCTCAATGGCCAGGGTCTAGTTCCAGCCTCCATAGATGAGTGGAGACATTCGACCCTTGGTTCTCTGGGTTATGCTGATTTCACTCAGCATAATTTCTTCCATCGCCATCCATTTACCTTCAAAGGCTGCAATATCATTGTTTCTAATTGCTGTGTAAAATTCCATGGTATATATGTACCACAGTTTTTGGATCCATTCATCCAGTGAGGGACATCTGGGTTATTTCCAAGATTTAGCTATTGTAAATTGAGCTTCTATGAACATAGATATTGCTGTGTCACTATAATGTGTTGATTCTAAAGCACAGGAAAAATACCCAGGAGAGGAATAGCAGGATCATATGGTAGTCTCATCCCTAGTTTTTTGAGGATGTTGTGGGAAGGGGAAGGGAGGGATAAGGGTGGGTAATTAGGGGGGCACTCTTGGGGGTAAATCTAATCTTCAGAATATATATATATATATACATTTTATATTATTTTGTTAAAAACTTGTATGATTGTTCAACCAATAAATTTCTCAATTAAAAAAACTAAAAAAGAGATACAGGTGAAAGACAAAGACATAAGGTTTGTTTTTATTTTTTGTAGCTTATTACAGGTTTGAAAGAGATAACTATGAGTTTTTGAAGCACATGAAATGATGGGTGTGATCATTTGAATTTTCTTCTTGGCAGGAATGGAGCAAAATATCCCATAGCACTCATTTTTGCAAATCATTTTAGTGTTTGAAATTTGAGTCTTTGAATAGGATAGAGAAGGATTAGGAGATAGAACTAGATACCAACCATTATCAAGAAAGAATTGCAGCATAGTCTTTTGTAACATAGAAAACAGATCCTCAACTATCATCAAAAAACAAATAATACAAAATTCTTTAAACTCAGCATTTTCTGTTGACCATCAGAGCTAGAAGAAAGGAATATGTAAAAGCTAAACTACATAGCTAAACATTTAGTATAACGCTTAAATTTCATGAGGAAAAGAATGGTATGGAGGGCAAAAGGCTTTAAGAATTGTAGTTATGAATATTGTGTTATGAGAATGGCCAATTTCCTGATAGAATTAAGAAATAATTTTAAAACAGATAAATCTAGTGACTGACAAATTATAAAGAATTATTTATACAAACAAGGAAAATTCCAAGATTTTGAAAAAATTATTTTTTTAAAATGAGAGACTATGAGAAAGAGAGAAAGAATCAATTTTATTTAGTTTTTCATGTGGCCTTTGTTGCTACAACACTTCATTGTGTACGTGTTGACAGGTAACCCATGTCCTGGTGCATGCCAGGCAAGTGCTGTAACTGCTAAGCCACTGCCACCGTTCCATCCCAATTTATTGGGTCTGTAGAGACATTTAAACAAGAAATTTTTAATACCATATCTCCAAAAAACATTAGAGCTAATTATTGATCATTAGAGTTAACACTACATAGTAGTAGCTAATTATTGATGATTAGAGTTAACAGCACATAGTAGTAGCTAATTATTGATCATTAGAGTTAACACCATACAGTAGTAGCTGGGAATCAAAGTTAGCTATTCACTTGGAAGACACTGTAAGAAGGGGAAAAAAAATCAGGAAGTATCAGGACAAAATACACACTTGGACCTATAAATAGCCTTTCAGTGAAATAAATCAGTATTTTTATTTGATTTAAGGAAAGCAGAGGCCAGATGAGTTGAAAAATGCCAAGGATGAAATTTCTTCAGGCATATACTAATTTTAGAAGATCCTTTAATTACTTTGATTCCACAGAATTGATTTGAACCCATGTATTCAGTTTGATTGACATCCAGTGATCCCAATAATCTGCTGAAAGAGCCAGGTGACTACATATGTCATAGGATGAGTGATTTTAGGAATAGACCAATGACACAGCCTCTTTTTCATGCAAGCACTTGAAGACTTCTTGTTGGCTTTGGCCTGTGTTCCTGCCCTGCCTTGGGATTGCACTGCTGTAATCATTCTGTAGCCCATTCTGCGGAATAAAGCAGTGTAGAAATAATCTTGGGTGGTGGGTAGTCTGTGAAGGTGGCCACATGCCCTTCTCTGAACCCACTTTTGCTTCTCACACCAAGAGATGACCTCCACAGTCACTCAGCCTCTTGAATCTGGGCTGTTGCCAATGGCTTGCTTCACCCACAGAACACAACAGCATTGATTTTGGAGGCTGGTCAAAGAAAGCTGGCAGACTTGTCTCAGCCTTGCCCTGGGGAAACCAAGTCCTGTAAGATGCCTGAAAGCTCTAATTTGGATTTCATAGCATAACCGTCTTGCTTTGCTAGTTTGCTAGTCCATCTTCCCAGAGAGCTTGTCTGGAGAGAGAAGATGCCCTGTCCGCCCTCTGCCATTTCAGCCATCCCAGCTGAGGTGCCTGACATGAGTTTCCAACTCTAGCCACTATCTGATGTCTGCTAGTGTACATAACATTCCCCAGGCACAAACTTGATCAACCCACTGAAATGTGACTAATGCTAATAAATTATTGCATGGGGCGTGGTGGGTCGTGCAACAACATATAGCCAGACATTCTGACTTCAAATAGGAAGATTTAGCATGTTTTCTTATCCATTCAGCTTTTAAAAAATCTCCCAAAGTATCTTCTTGGCTCTTGTTGCTGTTCATCTAATTAGCACCTTGTTAAATTATACACTAGGTGTCTTTGCTTCAGGCTACATTTCTTGTGTAGGTGTGTGTTTTCTGCCTGCCTGTCAGCTCAATGATGCTACAGCCTCGAAAATTCCTTTAAGACTGCAGCACACATTATTTTCTGGCGTGCTTTGATTATATCCCCTTTGCTGTCTGTCCCTAAACTATTTATAGTAAAAATGGATGTAGTGAAGGAAGCCAAAAAAGAGCCTGCAAATAATATCAAAGCAGAATATGTATTTATCTCTCTTGTCATATTAGCCATTAACAACACAATCTGTTGATTCTTCCGTAAGATCCATTTCCTCAAAATATACTACCGTTTCTCCTGTGTGAGACTGAAATATTGGCTTTAATTTGCATTTTTCCTGATTACCAGTGAGGTTCAACATTTTCTTTCCATGTGTTTATTGCTTTCAGGTGAACTGCTCATACATATTTTGTGCATTATTGATTTTTAGGATTTCTTTATACCGGTGCCCGAATAAGCTATAAAGATACTCCTCGTCTGTGTCTTGTGTTTTGAATCTGTTTATGATTTATTTCATTGCATAGATGTAGCAGTATTTCCTGTATAATCATAGTGCTTTGTTTAAGGAAATCTTCTGTGCTCTGATGTCCTAAGGATAATTACCTATATATTTTCGAGACATTTTAGATTATCTGTACTCATTGAGGTGTTTAGTATATTTGGGTTTGACTTTGGTGTGTAATGTAAGCAAAGGATATATTTTTCCTATGCGTGCTCAATTTTCCCATTATCATTTAATAAAAAGCCATTGCTTCCCAGTGATTTCTAATACTGCCCTTTTTTCTTTTTGTAAACCTGGTCTCTACGCACACCTGAGTATGTGTGTGAGCTCAGTATTCTCTTATTATTTTTTCTCTTTGACTATCTTTATACTGATACTATGCTCCATTAAAGGCTATTTTGAGATTTTGTTTTTAGTTACCTCTTGGAATTCTTTTGCTATAGTGGATATAAGTGTTTGATTTTTTTATTACATTTTGTAATTATTGCACTTGATGTCAGTGCAGCAAAGGAAATGGCATAAATAATTAAAAGTGTTGATGTGGACATGAGGCTGCCTGATTTTTAACCCCTACATGACCACCTGCTAGTGACTTTTAATTCAGCCAATTTTTGCATTTTGTAGTCTAAGCCTAAGTTAATAAAATCCATTGTGTTTAAGGCTATACTACTAAATGACTTTAAAAACTATATTATTTGCTAATTCTCTACATGCAGACTTAATAGGCATGAGGCAGCAAGCATTTCAGTTAAATGAAAAGAAAATGTTATGATTAATCTTAATACTTGCAAATTTTGCAAAATGGTGTTAGATATTATTACATTGTGATTTGACCAGTGGGGGGACTTGGAAAAATATTACATTTAAATTGAAGTAGAAATACATTAGTGCCACTGTACTGTGTCACTTGGGCTTCACTGCAGCCTCTGCTCTTCAGCATAACATCTTTCTCGCGCTGTGTATAGCTGCACATTCTCTAACATTCTTCACTTTCAGAGAAAAACTATTTTTCAATTTAGTCATTATTTCTGAAATCCTGATGGGATCATTAATGATGCTCACAAAAATATTTCTGGCATTTTTGACTTTGGGGAACAGGGAAGGACTGCAATTCCTGAAACTCTTGAGCTCTCCTGAAGTCCGAAGGCTTGTGATGGCCGCTATAGGAAAAAAGGACCTGTGTCTCTTTGGAAGATCATTTAATCATTGCTTTGAGGTCCTCCAAAGAACACTTTCTCTTGGTTAATATTTGAAATGATGGCTGCCTCATCAGCCCGTGTGCCTGTGCAGCTGAAGTGCAGAGCCACCTGCTGCCTGTCGCAGGGGAAAATGAAATTCAGTTGTCTTAAGCCGCTGAGGTTTGGGGTTATTTACTACCATACCTGGCCCATCCTGACCATTGTAAAAAAAGAGACTTAAAAGAAGGGGTCTGCTTAATGAAAGCTAACATAGGTGGCTTTAGAATAGTAGTTAACGGGCACACGGGCTGTGAACTATTATTGAAGCCTCTAACAATGGCCAAGCATTCTACTCTGTGATGAAATATTTGGAAAACTATAGTCTAAAGTAAGTTGAGAGGCCAAAAAGAAAAAAATGCAGAGAAGCTATACAGGACACGTAGGGGTGGAAGAGGCAACTGCTTTTTATCAAGTGGGCAAAGACAAAGCTTAGAAGGCTTTTGTTCCGTAAAGGAGAATCGAAGGTCAGGCAGCAGGAATCCAGTGAGGGTGGGATTTTCGTGCATTATCACAACTTCCACATGGATAACAAAGGCAACTTTTGAATTATTTTAGGCTGCATGTGTGTGTGCATGAGTGCGTACATGCATGTGTGTGATATCAGCACAATTGAATGCTTTTTTGAACATGTTCGTTCCCTAGGATCATGCTTGAGAGATGAGTTATATCATTTAGATCCCAAACTAATTTGACTGTATCTATAGCACATTCCTTTTCAGAGAAAACCAAAATATTCCTTTCTGATGAAAAGAATTTCTAAAGAAGCCTCAAACAATTTTTTACATGCTTAATTTATTGGATTTTCTTACTGCTAAAAGGCTGTCTTTGTTTATTGTTGTAAGTAATTCTGTTTATTTTCCATTCAGACTTATGTGATGCCTTCTGGCAATAAATTGATTTCCTTCAGTAGTTACTTGGGATTTTTCACATGGGGGTACTGATTGTCAGATATTTGCATCATCTTAATAACAAAATCCATATCTAAACAAGTATTTGCTACATTGCAAGCCTCAGGGGTTCTCACATCAGATATTGCAATTTCCTATAGTACTCTGGGCAAATGTTTGTCACTTTCTTTGTCTAAAATATCATAGCAAAAAGATCCGAAAATAATAGAATATCTGAAATAATTTTATTTTTTTCTAATTCTCTGTGGTAGTCAAACTCAAGGTGACATCCAAGAACTTGTTCCTCTTCATGTCCATGATCTATATAATTATTACCAGTTGAGTGTGTGTGGTTTGGTTCTAACCAACAGAATATGGTGATAGTTGATGGACTTCGTCAGTGTAACCAAGGTCCCAGATTGCTTGAGTGTGCTCTTTTCTGCACATCTCTACATCAGCACCTTTACCAGTATCTGACTTTTCATATAGATGTGGATTACTCTCTAATGTCATCTGCTTTGCTTTTAAGAATCTCTTTTAGGTACTGGATGACTAAATCAAGCTAATTAACAAATCCCTTGTCTTGATTACCTATAAGTACTCATGGATAGACAGACATTTGAAATTTACTCTTTTTTTTATTAAAGAAAGAGGGAAGAGACAGTAGAGAGAAAGAATCAATTTTATTTACTTCTTCATCTGGCCTTTGTTTCTCCAACACTTAGTTGTATACTTGGTGCTGGGGTTTGAACCCATGTCCTTTAGCATGCCAGGCAAGCACCGTAACCACTGAGCAACTGCTCCAGCCCCTGAAGTTTACTCAATTTTGATATGTATACAATACATCATTTGTAAGTTGGGTCAACTAATATAATAGATCCCTTTGGCTTTTGTTTATCTCTGATGCTGTAATCTCTCCTTTTTTGAAGAAAGTTTAGCAGTGAATAGAATTCTTGAATAACTTTTTTTTTTCCTGTTCAGCATTTTGGATATAATATAACAATAACTTTTGGCTTCCATTTTTCCAGTGGGATATATTGTCAATTTTATTGTGGTTCTCTTGTGTGTGATAAGCTGATTTTCTCTTACTGCTTTCAAGATTTAATCTTTATCTTAGGCTTTGTACATTTTGACTATGATAAGTTTAGGTGTGGATAACTTTATGTTTATCCTTCTTAAGAGTTTGTTGAACATCTTGGCTGTTAAGATTAATGTTTTCTCATCCAATTTGGATAGTTTGGGGTCATTATTTCTTCGCATATTTTTTCTGCCACGTTCTCCCCTTCTGATGGTACCTTTATGAGTGGGCTTGGTCGCCTCTCACCTCTCAAGCAGGCTCTGTTTATTTTCCCTTGTTCCTTTCTCTCTGTTATTCATATTGCAGTCTTAATTGCTCCCTTTTAAAGCTCAGCACTTCCTTTTTCTACCACCTCAGATCTATTGTCGAGCTCTCTTAGTGAGTTTTTAATTTCACTTGTTATACTTTTCAAGTACAGAAGTTCCATTTCCTTCTCTTTTGTAGTTCTGTTTCTTTATTGTCTTTCTGTTTGGTGAGACATTATCATTATATCTTCAATTCTTTAGACATGATTTTTTTCTCTTCTTTTAACACACAACAGCTGCTTTAGAGTCTTCTTTGGCTGCGTCTACTTACTACCTGTGCTTCTCAAAGGCAGTTTCTATTACCTGCTTTTTTCCATATTTCTGAGTGCTACTTTCCTGCTTTTCATGTCTCACAATGATCTAAAATCTGGACCTCATAGATGACATATTTTAACAACTTGATACAGGTTGCTTGCTCTCCCCACCCAGGGTTGGTGTTTTTATATTTTACTTGGTCTTTTGTGTATTCATTTAATGACTTATCATAACTAAATCTGTAATAACTATTTTTTTCTGCAGGTCATAACCTCTGATGTCCATGCTCGGAGTTTTTAAGCATTGTCATGTTTTCTTTGCAAGGTTTGAGTGTTGTCAGAGGCTGCTTTGGCTTTATGTCTGGGTCAGCATAAGCCATGATCTGTTCAAAGGTTGTGCTTAACCTTGTTGGCTAGCTGCATTTTAGCCTTTACTCTCCACTAAATCTAAGGCTTGGAGGCTGCTGTTGTAGCTCAAAAAGTTCAGTTCCCCACACCCCACTATCATCCAGGGACTAGTAGCTTGGATTTCTCTCTTCAGTCCCTCCTGGAAGGTTTGGACATGCACATAGTATTTCAGAGTGCCAGGGGTGATTGTGGTTTTATTTCTAAGTCCAGCTTCCTTGGAGTTGCCTCTGGGTCAGGGCTGTTTGTTTTTCAGTCAATGTTTGAATCAGATTCTGTGCTTAATTCCCTAATGATAGTGAGCTTCTGCCCTTTGTTGATGGATCTGTGCATGACTCGGTTAATATATTTAAGTCTATGTCACATATGTTCTAATTGTGCTGAGCGGGCACTTATACACAGCCCTGCTTCCTATGAAGTGAGGGTGGCTCTTATTGGCTCTCTTCTTCCTTGGTCCTGTCTACTAAACCTCTGGGTGCTCCGCCATTTTGTCAGATTCTATACTTATCAGGGAGTTGTGTTCTGTCTGCTGTACTCCTTCATCATTCTCCAAACTCTGTTGTTTTGACAATCTCCTTATGCATGGATTTTTCCATATTGCTTTCAGATAAAATCAGTCCAGGCAGACAGAACTTCCCATCTATACATTGTAAGTAAATATGTCACTACCTCTTCCATGGTGGCACCATTCTCTTAAAAGTGGGTGCAGGGTGATCAGTAGCACCTGGTCATCTTGGCGCTCTCCTCCAGTCTTGAAATTCTGCCTTAAGAGCAGGTTGGGGTGAGGATAATTAGAGCCACATATTCTTGGCCTACTCTGTAAGGAGTAGAGTCTTTATCCAATGCAGCAGAAGGGAGCATAGTCAGCCAAACCTTCCAGGAAAAGACCTCCTGCCACAAAGAGCTGAAGGAAACAGGGAGATCGATAACCTAGTCCAAGCTGGTCGAAGAAGGAGCCCTGTATTTTCAGCTGCACTGCACAGAGTATGTCTGTCACACTGAGCTGGGGGACAGGAGAGGGAATGGGTTGTGGTTCATTTGCCACCGATTTTTATGGTACTCACCAAGATTTCATTGAATAAATCTTGCTTCATTTGCAGTCTACCCTCTGTACAATTTCCAGAGAATTTAGAGGAGTTTTTCATAATTTCCTCAGTTAGATGATTGTTTTCTTAGAAGGTCTGCTGGGCTCTGTCATTCTAGAAGTTGATTCCGCTTATTATGTTTTGTGTTCATAACTTCATGTTTATGTTGCAAACCTCCTATTAATCTATGATCCAGTTTTCAGTAAAATATATAACTAAATTTTGCTATACTTCAGGAATATAAAGAATTATGTCAAAATAACAAAGTGTGGGTTGTAAATTTATTGCATTAAAGAGGAATTCATCATGCTCAGAAATGGATATAAATACAAGTTGTAAAGAAACTGATTAAATGAATTGTGTTAGGGAGGTAACATGGAGTTTTTGGAAACTCTTATTTTCTGGGTATGTATTTGTATAATGAAAAAATAAATATATATTAACTAATTAATTAAAGCACATAAATAACACATAGAAACTCCAGTGTCACTTTTAGTAAGTGTAAAGCCATAGTATAGCTTGTCATGGTGAATTAAAATTGGAGGAAGGGGTGCAGTTGTATGATTGTTAATATACTGAGGATAGATCTTTGTGCATTTTAATAAGACCTAGAAGTTTGAACACCCTGTGATGAACACACCTAGCACCCTGATCTTGATTTTTATGAACTGTGACTCACTGAAGAAATCAGAGATTCTTGGGCAAATGACTGGTTTCTTTGTTGGTGTAGAGAAAGTACAAGGCATGCTTGGAATATTTTGTTGTACTACAAAGTAAAACAGCGCTTAATATGAGAACATGTCAGAAGCCAGCTTGTTGGGGCATCCTCTGGCAAAATTTGGAATAATGTAAGCATTAAAATAATGATGTTAACAGAATGTTTACAGAATAAAATAAGCAAATATGAATCCATACTAATGTAAAAAAGTCAACAGTGGAAAAAGAGAAAGCTCTGTGTACAGTAGGAGACCAACTAGTAAATAAAGAGCTAATGATTTATTTCAAAACCACCTTCCTGCAACCATCAGAGTAATGATTGATTCAGGCAAGAATTATTAATAGATGCTAAAAATACCAGGTAAAATTTTAATGAGGAACAGAATATTTGCATAATTTCAAAGTATCTCCTTCAAATTACTTATTAATCACTACAGAAAAAATAGTAACTTTGTAGAGAAGAATTCTGGCTGACAACACTTAATGAAGCGATCAAGTTAAAATCACCAATAAAGGGAAAAACTGACTTCTTATGTCTCCTAAAATCATGCTGTGGGAGGAACATGGTATCACATCTACAGAATTCTTGCCAAAAAGTGCATAACTTTTGATTGAGCCTTGAGGAAACACTAGGCAAATGTGAGTTGGAGGACATTCTGCAAAATAATTGGACTGTGCTCTTCAAACAATCTTGAGGTCATGAAAAATAACAACATAAAAGGGCCAAAAAGTATTCCATATTAAAAGAGAATAAAGGAACGTAACAACTGACTGTGATTCCAGGCTGGAGTGACCAAGAAAAATTTACTATGAAAGAAATGATTAGGATAACTGGTTAAGTCTGAATATGGACTGTGGAATAATTAAACTATTGTATTGATATTAGATATCTTGATAAAAAATACTATGACAAAAGAAGAGAAAATACATATTCTTATGAAGTAGTCATTGAATCTGTGTGATACTGTGATGTCTACAACTTAGACCTAAATTACCAGGAAACAAGAGCCTGCTCAAGTGTGTAAACACACATGCCTTCGGAAATTCATAAAAGTCATTAAAAAAAACACAGTATTTGACCCAGGACCACCATTATATTAAACCCAACTGTTCTAAATTAAATGACAATGGAGAAAAATCTATTTGCATGACTATTAAACTGCAGGTTAATTTAAATCCTTTGTTAAGTAGAAATAATTAACCCATAATGAAAAAAATGGTTAAGAAATCTTTAATCAGGCCTGGAGTGGTCGCTCAGTAGTTAGGGCGCTTGCCTGGCATGTGTGAGGACATGAGTTTGAACCCCAGCACTAGATACACAACAAAGTGTCAGAGCAATGAAAACCACATGAAAAACTAAATAAAATTGATTGCCTCTTTCTCTCTCTCTTGCTGTTCCTCTGTCTCTCTTTACAAAAGAAAAAGAAACCTTTAATCAAATTGATGTAATATTGTATATCCACTGGATAGCATCATAAAAATATATAGTAATGACAAAAATACTTATCTTAAAATAATGATATAAAAGTATTGAGGATAGCTGCATAAAATCAGTATGTAAGCTTAGAATGGTCAGAAATGTCAAAATAATTTAAGTTGTGATTGAATTTGAAACAACTGCCTTTATTCCTAAGTGTTCTCTAATAAAACATGAATACAAAAAAGAAGAGATCAGTCTCACAGTCCAGCAAAATTGCACTGCAGATATTCTGAGCCTGTAGCCATTGGATTCAAGTGAATTCATTTTTATGGGCATTAAATGAAATGGAAACAATGATGGTTGTAATGTTCAACCAATTTGGATTGAGGATGGATTACCCGTTTGTTAAAGAAATTTAACTTAAATTCTTTGCTTACCACATTCTCACACAGCCCACACTGATCCCACAGTAAGTCTGAAAACACTACTCCCATTTCTTTTCTCTAGGAGATTGAGGCAGTTTGGTAGAAAAGCACCTCTGTTCTTAGATATAATCATACTCTGTTGGATGCATTTATGATGCGTATATTATTCAATGCAACAAAATTTTGGGCAAGGAATTTTTAAGATAACTCCAACAACAAACAATAAATCTTACCTACAAACCACAAAAAAGTAAAAGAAAGATAAATAAAAAGAAAATTCAGCCTCTGAATTCATTATTATCTGAAAATATCAGAATTAGGACAATTATACTAAGAAAATGTGAAAAAAGACAATGATAAGAAATTTGTGATCAAAAGAATTAATATCAATTGAAATATTTAGCTAAGGATAACTTCACTGTTGTTGTTTAGATACGAGGTATCCCCCTAAAACTCAAGTGGGAGATAATACAAGATTCTTCAGAAGTGAAATGATAAGATGAAGAGGTATGACCTAATGAGTGGATTAATCCACCAATATGGATTAACTGGTAACTATAGGCAGGTGGGGTGTGGCTGAAGTAGGTCCCTGCAGGTGCGCTTTTGGGTATTATATTTGTCATGGTGGGAAGAGCTCTCTGCTTCCTGGTTGCCAAGTTCTGTGCCGCTTCTCTCTCCCACACCCTTCCATGTTCTTCTGCCTCTCTAAGGCTCAAAGCTATAGAGTTGGCCAACCATGGACTGCAATTTCTGTAACCATGAGCCAAAACAAACTTTCTTCCCTAAGTTGTTTTTATTTGTCACAGTGATAAGAAAGCCAACTGAAACACCCAGCTCCTTTCCTATAAATTTATTTTCTGATCAAAATGAATAATGATTTAAATCAACATCCTAAACACGGGTTTCAAACCTTCTTTTTTTCTTAAATCTGGATTGATTGATTTGTTGGCTTTAACAACAAATCTATGAAAAATTTCCTTAAGTTGTTAGAGAATAGGACCATCACTGGTTTCCACAGTTGGGAAGGGGAGTTTGTGGTGAGTGTTCCGATCCAGGTTTAAAAGCTAGATCTCTGGACAGGGAGGATGTATCCACAGGTCTATTCAGGATTGATTAAGACAAATCCTATTTTTCCTTGGCCAGGAAAGAGTCTTCAGTTACCTTCAATGCTGTTCTAGCATATGGGGTGGGTGTGTATGGTAGGAAACAAAACATTTCATCTGCTGTACTCCCAGCCCAGAGCACTCCTAAGACTAGACAGGTGGGGTTTTCCCACACTGACACTGGTTGAGTGTCCTGTACTTCAATTAAATTGTGATTCTACCTGGAGTTTGTGTCAGATCCCATAGGTTAGGGGCTGAGCCCCACAAGGCTACCCTTATGCCCTTTTGAGATTCCAATTGCAAGGCCTGAGCCTCCAGAATTTCTGACTGCCTATATGCTGGGGCTTCTCATAGCCCCCTTCAGGGGCTTAGTCATTTGCTAGAATGGGCACATATTTGGGGGAAACACTTTAGTTACTATTGCCAATTTATTACAAGGGATATTTTAAAGGACCCAAAGAATCAGCCAGAGGAGTTTCAGAGGGTGAGAAGGGTCCTGAGAACAGCAACTTCTGTTCTCTTACATTTGGAGTGGGTCACACTCCCAGCACCTGGGTATGTTCAACAACCTGCAGTGTCTCTCATCCCACCCTTTTGTATATTTGTGGAAGCTTCATTATTTAGGAACAATTGATTAAATTATTTCACTGGTGATTGACCCAACTTTTAGTTAGTTCCTCTTCTCTGGGAAGTCGGAGATAAACACTAAAAATTACAGTCTTTTAGTCCCATGGGTGGTTCCCCTGGCAACTGGCCCCCATCCCAGGGCTGTCAGGAACCCCTACACCCAGTTTTTTTATTTCCATACAGAAAAACACATCTCTTTAGAGATTCCAAGAGGACTCTACCAGGCAATGGTGGCAGAGAACAAATCTGTAGTCTTATTTTACAGGGGGTCACTCAAAGTTGAAGATTCTTTAACAATACTAACTGATTAGAATAGTTTTAGTGAAAGTGTTTTTATTTAATATCTCCCAGGCAAGGGCTATTGTAAATTGGAAAAATTTTCTTTTATGCAATTATGGAGAAAGATGTCTAGTAGATTGATCTTGAAGAAGTTATGTCATATAATATTGTCTAAAGTGTTTATTCCCAACAAAATTAAGTTGTAGAGAGTCTATTTCAAAAGCAATTCAATACATGAGTTATATAAACAAGGACTAAAGGAAGCAATTTCAAGAAGTAATAGCCCACACTCAATATAAATCAGCCATCACAAATTGATGTCTTTTACAAATTATGTGTCACACACTCATCATAAAAATATATACATATATAAACACATAAATATGCATGCAAAATGTGTAAAATAATATACATCTAAATAGGCTCTTTGTAAAGTGTTAAAGTAATGATGAATGGAAAACCAAGGTGGCCCCCTGCCCTGTTCAAGAACTCACACAGCACTGGTACCTTTGAATTCTACACTTCCCGTTGATTTCTTCTGTTGTTGTCAACTTACTTTACTTGGCAGTTTTATCATGTATGTATGGATATACAAATTGGTTTTAGTTCATTTTCTTTTGCTATTAACAAAATGCCTGAGACTGGGTGATTTACCAAGAAAAGAGGTCTATCTTGACTCATGGTTCCGGAGATACACAAGACCAAGCATTGACTTGGTTTCTGGTAATGACTTCATAATGCTTTAAGTCATGGCAGAAAGTAGAAGGGCACATGGGAACATGCATATAAGGCAAAGTGGGTGGGCAGCCACTTTTTATAACACCCCAGTGTTTGGAGTAACTAATCCTGTCCCATGAGAACAAGAAGGCGCCCATGTGAGAAAGGCAACAATCCATTCATGAGGGCCCTGCCCTCCATGGC
This sequence comes from Aplodontia rufa, assembly GCA_004027875.1. NCBI lineage: Eukaryota > Metazoa > Chordata > Mammalia > Rodentia > Aplodontiidae > Aplodontia > Aplodontia rufa. Next base: position 74,236 of record PVKS010003665.1, read on the forward strand.
CTGTTTACCTCTCACTAGGTCCCACCTCCCAACACAGCTGACCTGAGGACCATGGGTCACTATGAATTTCAGCAGGGCCCACTATGTCCAAACCATAACAATTATATGACATTTAGTTGTGTACTTTAGAAATCCATAGAAATGAATCATAATATATACTTTTTTTGTGACTGGGCTATAACACTGTGTTAGTTTGCAAAATTTATTCATCTTCACTCTTGAACAGTATTTATATTTCTTTTTCTAATCTAAGGATTTATATTTGAATTGCATGTTTTGTTATTATGATACTGCTGTTCTGAACATCAGTTTAGCTTGTCTCTAAATGCTGATGTGGAAGACATTCTTAGAATAGTGTTAAGCCTATATAAGGGAGGATTTCTTTATGTTAATTCATGTATGTGGAATCATCCTTGCATCTCTGGAAGGAAATTGGCTTGATCATGGTATGTGGTCTTGTAATGTGCTTTTGAATTTGATTGATAAGTGTTTTGTTGAGGATTTTTTAATCTGTGTACTTCAAGCATATTGATTTGTAGCTTTCCTTTGTTGTTGTTGCTGTGTCCTTGTCAGATTTTAGTAGCAGAATAATATTGGCTTTATAGAATAAATTTGGGGAGGTTCCTTCTCTTTCCATTTTATGGAGAGTTTTGAGTATCATTGGTGTTAGTTCTTTAAGAATTTGGTAAAATTCAACAGTGAAACCATCTAGTCCTGGACTTTACTTTATTGGGAGCCTTTTTTGTTCTTCAAACTCATTTCTTTTTATTTCTATATTGAGGTTTTTAAATATACTCTTGGTTCGGTTTTGACAGCTCCTATGTTTCTAGAAATTTATCCATTTCTTCTATATTTTCCCATTGATTGGTATATAGTTTCTCAAACTATTTCCTAAAGATCTTTTGAATTTCTGAGGTATCACTTGAAATGTTTTCTTTTTCATCTCTAATTTTATTTATTTGGGTATTCTTTCTTTCAGTTAGTTTAGCTAAGGGTTTGCCAATTTTATTTACCATTTCAAAGAACCAACTCTTTGCTTCATTGATCCTTTGTAGTTTCTTTTAGTCTCTAGTTCATTCATTCCTGCTATGATTTTTATTATTTCTTTCCTTGTACTAATTTTGGCATTGGTTTGTCTTTGTTTTTCTAGGAGCTTGACATGCATCATTAGGTTATTTTTTTTCTTTTGAGATTTGTGTTTAGATTTAAGTACTCATTGCTGTAAGCTTCTCTCTTAGTACTGATTTGACTTTATCCAAAGGGTTTTGGTATATTGTATTTCCATTTTCATTTTATTCAAGAAATTCTTAAATTTCCCTTTCAATGATTCACTCTTACTCAAAAGTATGTTGTTCAATCTCTGTGTTTTTATATATCTTGCTATTAATATTTAGTTTCATTCCATTTTGATGAGAGAATGTACAGATTATTATTTCAATTTGTTAATCCTTGCTTTATGGCCTAATACATGGAATATATTGTAAAATGTTCTGTGTATTTCTCCAATTACTAGAGATGTTGAGCATTGTTTCATGTATTTGTTGACCATTTCTATTTCTTCACTTGAGAGGTATTTGTTTAGTTCTTTTGTCCATTTATTTATTGGGAAATTTGTTGTTTATTTCTTTTTGGTGTTAAGTTTTTTTAAGTTCTTTGTGTATCCTGGTTATCAATGCCCTGTCTGAGGAAAAGATGGCAAAGTTTTTTTTTTTTTTCACTCTTTAGGTTCTCTCTTCATGTTCTTAATTGTTTGCTGTGAGGAAGCTTTTCAATTTGATGCCATCCCATTTGTTGATTTTTCCTTTTATTACTTGTTATTTGGGGGTCTTGTTTAGGAAGTCAATTCCTGAGCCAATGTGTTGGAGTATTGGACCTATCTTTTATTCTAGTAGGTGCAGGGTTTACGTCTAATTCCTATGTTGTTGATCCACTTTGAGTTGAGTTTTGTGCCTGGTGAGAGATAGAGATAAAGATTCATTTTACTACATATGGATTTCCAGTTTTCCAAGAACAACTTGTTTAAGAGACTATCTTTTCTCCAACTTAAATTTTTGGCAACCTTTGTTGAGTGCAAGGTAATTGTATTTATGTGAATTTGTCTCTGTGTCTTCTGTTCTATTCCATTGTTTTTCATGTCTGTTTAGGTACCAGTACAATGCTGTTTTTATTATTATAGCTCTATAGTATAATTTGAAGTCTGGTATTGTGATTCCTCCAGCTTCACTTTCTCACTGAGGATTGATTTGAGTATTCTGGGTCTCTGTTGCTGTATTGTGTGCAACTATGAATATGTAACAACAGATCCCATAATTATGTACAACTATGTATGCACCAATAAAAAATAAAATGTTCTGTGCATTGTTGAAAAGAATATGTATTTTGTAGGTGTTGGATGCAATATTTTGTAAATGTCTGTTAAATTCATTTGACTGGTATTATACTTTTACTCACATGTTTCTTTAATTGTTTATTCTGGATGATCTCTGTGTTGTTAATAATGGAGGGATTGAAGTCACCCACTGCTATTGTATTGGGGTCTGTCTCTTCTGTTATGTTTAGTTGTGTTTGTTGTTTAAATTGGGTACTCCAACATTCAGTACATATGTATCTCTAATTGCCATATCTTCTTTATGAATGGGTCCCTTGATCAAGACATAGTGGCTTTATTTGGTCTCTTCTGATTTTCTTTTAAAGTGTATTTAATCAACAGAAGTATAGCTACTCCTGCTTGCCTTCAGCTTCCATTTGGTTGGAATATAGTTTTCTAGTCTTTCACTTTTTGTCTGTGTATATTTTTGCAGGGAAGATGAGTTTCTCATATGCAGCATATGATTGAGTCTTATTTTTAAATGTCTTTTAATTGAAGAATTAAGACAATTTATATTGAGTTATTATTGAAAAATTCATATTTATTTCTATCATTTAGTTTCTTCTGGCTTTTGAATATTTTAGTTCATTTCTTCCTCTATTCATCTTTGAAGATTAATGGTTTATTATATTAATGTGAATTCTTTCCTATTTCTCATTAGTGCATCTACACTTTGGATGGAAGCTTTCTTTCACATACTCTTGTGATAGTGTGATAGTGATTAGTTTTATTCTTCTTCTGAGTTAATTATTCCCTAAAATATTTTTCTGCAGTGCTGGACTAGTGTTTATTAATTCACTTGTTTTATGTTTTTTTTAAAAGGAATTTGGTTTCTTCTTCAATTCTGAATGATAGCTTTGCTGAAGATAGTAGTCTTGGCAATGTTTATAGGGTCTAGTTTTATTTTCAGTACTTGAAATACATTATTCTGTGCTCTCCTGTTCTTTAAGGTTTCTGCCAGTAACTCTGCTTTTAGTCTGTTAGGGTTGCATTTAAATGAGACTTCATAATTCTTTCTTGCTCGTTTTAACATTTTTTTCTTTGTCCTGCAGTTATGGCAATTTAAGTATAATATGTCTTGGAGATGTTCTTTTTTTGTACTTCCTGTACCTGTATGTCCATATCTTTCCCAAGATTTGGGAAACTTTTAGCTATAATGTTGTTGAACAGGTCTTCTATGCCCTTAGCATATAGCTCTTCTCTCTTGGGTCTACCAAGAAGTTGGATATTTGATCATTCATTGGGATCACAGACATCTTGCATTTTTCTCTGTTTTCTTTTTCATTGTTACTATCTAAATGCAATATTTCTACAGACTTATCTTCAAGCTCTGATATTTTTCCTTCTGCTTATTCGTGTCTGTTGTTCAAGTTTTCAACTGAGTTTTTGTCTGATTTACTGAGCTCTTCATTTCCAAGATTCATTTTGTTCTTTTTCAAATTATTTCTTTACTGAATTTCTCCTTCTTATATTGCATCATCTTCCTTAGTTCATTCAACTGTCTATTTTCTGTTAGATTTCATTAAGCTTTCTTAAAATCATTCATTTGGATTCTTCATTCAGCATTTAATCCACTTTGATATCTTTGGAGTCTGCTTAGGAAAATTGTGAACTTCAGGAGATGTCATAACACCTTGGTTTTCATGTTTCTGTATTGTTCATGTGATGGGATGGATATCACTCCCACTTTTAAGTGATGGTTTTCTTAATATGCAGCTTTCTTCTAACAAGTGTCTTGGAGTATCAATTTATTATGTTATGATGTGATTATTTCCCACTGGACCATAGTGTAATATACCTGTAGTTTCTTTGGTTATGATTTGTGGGTTTGGCACAGAGAATACTATATCAGAGTTGTAGAGACCCACTGTCTCTGCATATCTTGTAAGACTAGGAACGCTCTGATACATCAGGCAGATGTGGTGTGGCCAGCAGAATATGTCAAATGTACCTTCTATGTTATCCCTACAGTGGGAGTGGTAGCCCCACCAGATGATGGGAAATTCCACAGGCACTCTTGATATTGGCTCTGCTATTTGAAAGCAATTCTGATGCTTGTTGTTCTCTTAACATAGGAATAGGCTTGAACTCTTTTCCTTTTATTGCAGAGTGGTGCCAATCTGGATGCATCAGAGGGAGAGGCAAGAGCTGGACTCATAGCTCCTCCTCTGTGGGACTCTTTCAGTTTTGTTAGCCATATATGAACTGGCAAGGTGTAGTGCAATGGATGACAAGAAGTAACATAGATGCAGTGTCAGCAATTGTTGTATTTTTCATTTCTGCTAGTACTGTGTGGGTGGGTCTATCTAGATTTGGACCTCAGATTTCCGTAGGTTGTGCATGCCTGGGATCAGGTCAGCAGCTGGAACTTGTAACTCCTCTGTTCTTTAAGTAGAAATGTCACTCAGAGTTTGTGTGGAACTTGATCCTCTTCCTCTTAGCTACACTGGGAGTGGAACTCAGTGACAATACCCTTTCAACATGCATGGACCTAAGAATTGTTCTTTAGCACTGAAGAAAATAAAGAAAAGGGTGGAAAAGATGAAGAAATAAAATAAAATAAAGTTTAAAATATACAGGAAAAGAAAAATGTAAGGCAAACGGAGAAAGCTTGGGAATTCTTCTCGCCAAACAAGGAGTGGTAAAATGTAAGCCATGAGGAATTCACACTTTCTTGAGAACTTTCAGTCTATGCAATTAGCTGCCTGGCAGATGCTGATGCCCAGACAAGTCCCTCCCATCTAAGGAGGAAGAATGGAAGGCCCTTCCAGATGTATAGTCTCTCCATGGCTCCCTAGACTGTACACCGGGGGATGGGGAGAATGTCAAAGGCATTGTGGGTTCTCAGATGCTTTCAATGGGTGGGGATAGTGAAACCACCAATTTGTATGCTTGGGGGCTATGGGAACTATGCAGTCTGCCTCTCTCTCACTCTCAAATCCACTGTCTTTAGTCCTAGAACCCATGTGCAAACCACACAAGACTGATCCTTCCCTTGTCTCAGAGGACAGGCTTGCAGATGCACCAGCTCCAGACGGCAATATCTTCTGTTCCTCTCCATGTCATAGTCAGTGTTCACATCTGCATAGAACTCCCAGGAGACTTGTGTCAGCATCTGTCTCCAAGCCAAAATTGTCCCATGAGGTACCTTTCAATCAGTCAATATAGCAGAATATTCTTGGGGTCCCAGAGATGTGCATATGCTGGGAGTTTTGATCCCTAATATAGTACTATCTCAGACAATAGGACCCTTCTCAAGGTGGTCCCTGGGTAAAGCCAAGAATATGCTGGAAGATGCAGAGAAATCTTTCTCTACAACTAACCTGCTATGGAGACTCTAGCTCTCTCGTTTATTTATGCTCTATTTCTGCAAGGTACAGGCTTTTATATCAAGCTGGTATGCAAATCATCCAGTTTTACCCCCTGGGAGGGGAAGGTCCTCTTACCCTGGCAGTGGAGCTGGGGTACTCTGCTTCTTTGTCACATGGTTATCCCTAGCCTCTGAATTTCACCAGGGCTCCATCTCTCTGCTTTTACATTGCAGTGCTCACCCACCCCTACCTGCCTCTGTCTGCAGGTACACACCTGTTGCTTGGGTTCTTTCCATGCTGGAGCAGATGTGGTACGTCTCCCAGGAGATGTTTTTAATTGAAAGCGTTTTAAAAATCATTTTGAGTATAGAACTCTGGTCCTTCTAAGTCTGAGATTACATGCTGAAGCCTCACAGGGCTACACAAATCGTGCAGAAGAATGAGACGGGTTGGAAGGAGGATGAGGGGTAGTGCGGGAGACTAGCTCTTAATCTGGAACACCATGCCCAAGAGGGAGCCCAGACTTGTCTCCAGCCCAGGGTGGCCAGGTCTTCTGATTATTTAGAGAGAATGGAAATCGGGCTCTAATTGCAATTCCCTGATTTTTAGTGCAAGTTGCACACGCAAATCTCGTATATCCTCTGGACTTTAAGACCTTAATATTAGGTTTCATTCTACAATCTATTTTCAGGTGATAGTTTTTTTTTTTTCTTGAAATGTCATTGAATCTATGAAGTGACATGCAATTGGTAAGGTTTTAGAATCTAGGAAATAGGGCTAATAGGTATTTTCACAAACTCAGATAACTAGATATTTAGTATTCTGAGTGGGTAGAGAAAAATAATGGAATATTTATGAAATCAAGCTTTGGCATTGCGTAACAATAAAGGGAAAGGCAGAGGTGGAGTAGGAAAAGGGAAACTTGGGTGTGGGCTCTGAAAACTAATTATTCAACGTTTTTATGCAGATTTTTGATCTTTGAAAGTGATTAAATAGCTAGCAAATAAGATTCCATAAATCTGTGTCCTAGATTGGTTTAATTTCCTCCCTGTTAAAGGTTGCCATTCATTAGTAGACTCTTAGAGCTGAACAGTTTAGCATAATAAAGACTCCAAGCAGGAAACTGGTAACAGATTAAAATATATAGGACTTGGGAAGTTGAAAAGCAGGGTCCTGGATAAACAGCCAATATTATCTTCATTCCCCCACATAGGAAAAAAAATACCAATATCTAGAAAGGAGCAATTTGCAATTTAAGGTGTATCCAATGATCTGAGAGATAGCAACACATTGGGTAAATAACAAATTCATCTGCGGCAAGTTTTCTTAACATCTCTATTTGGAGCTTGAATGCCTCTTTCTATTTTATTCTCCTATCTCCTACTCCCCCAAAGTACTGAGCGCTACACAATATCTAAAGTTATCATTTCTAAGGCTAACGACGTCTAATTCTTATCATGTGTTGTAGCTCTGCCTACGTAGACTAACTGTAAGCAAAGCAGTATTTCCACTTCTCATTTTTGGCTGTATCACCGTGCAAATGTAAATTGCAAATCTCTCTGCCTCTTTGATTGTGTGCTGGGTCCCCTGCAGTTACAGAAATAATACCAAGTTATCATCAGAAGGTCAGAGTCTTCTCACCCACGTGACCATGGAAAGCAAAGTTGCCTGCTTTCCAAATTGGATATTTTTCTTTAAAACCAATGTCCTTCTTGCTTCAGGGTGCTCCTCTGATACTCACATATTTCAAAGCAATCTTCATTATCCAAAAGGAAAAATTATGATTGTTTCTGCTTCTTTGAAACTCTAAAGGTTTACAAGAACCTAGCCTGTGTCAAGTTCTCTAACTTTCCCCCCATTAGGTAACAGATTTATTCGATAAAATTACATAGGACTGTTTCTCCCAGATGTTCTTTCTTTCTTTTTTTGGAAAGACACTATCAGAATTCCAGGACCCTTTTCAGTTGGTTCTTCTGTCTCCCAGGTTGACCACCCACCATGGTTAATTTTATGCATCATCTTGACTAAGCTATGGTAACTATTTGGTCAAACACCAATCTAGGTGTTCCTCTAAAGTTATTTTGACCCTATTTATCTCAGTGACTTTGAGGAGATCAATATTCCCCTTACATATATGAATGGGCCTTATTTAATCAGTTGAAGGCCCTTATGGAAGAGGGATCTCTGTCAACTGACTGCCTTCAGAATTCAGCTGGAACTTCAACCGACCAGCTTGCTCTGCCAATTTCAGGCTTGCCAGCCCACACAATTGCACAGCCCAAGTCCATTAGATGAGTATCTATTTCTGTCTCTACCTACAGATCTTGTTTATCTACATCTATTCTGTGATTCTAGATCGATCACTAGTCATGGAGATACGTAGATACAGATGTGACACCTTTCTTGTTCTTTTCTGGAGAATTCTATTACACAGCCCCCTCTGATTGTTTCATTGTGTTTTAAGAGACTTAAATTTATTGACTGTGATGAGCTGAACAGTCCCCTCAGCATGACTGAACTTCTAGACCGTAAGCCTTTAACCTCCATTTCCTTATAGTATGGACTTCACAAAACGTACAAATTTTTCTTTGCCCTTTCAGATGGCTTCTTGCTGATTTTACAGCCCATCACCTTGAATGTACATGGAGGAAGAAGCACTCTCTTCCAGTTTCTATGGGAGGGTCAGACCCTAACTTTGGTGGGTGCCCTGCTGCTAGTTTTAAGACTCTCTTCTGTCACGAAGATAGGGAGAACTCTGCTTTTCCACTGGGGAAAGCCAATCAGCACACAGGTAACCTATGTTTGCCCTCTCACCCCAGCACTTAAAAGATTCTTCCCCTTTTGTTTCAGTGGAGTTGAGTTCAGACAGGTCTGCCCTTCTCCCCCACCACAGCAACCTCACAAAGAGCCTTCCTCCTCTCTTCCACTTTGTCTGAGGCCATTCTGTCATTGCTTGTATTAAGAGGCTCCTCTACTCTGAGTTTGGAATTGAAGTTGTTAATAGTTGGCCAGAATCCTCAAACAATAAGGTTTCTATGACATATTTAGATATCTTTAATTATTCAGAAATGGTGTACTTGCCTTAAAACAAAGGTGAACTTTCTCATTAAAAATAAAATGTAAAAGCTCTCTGTAAAGGGAAGAAGCAAGTAGCCCAAACCCAAGAGTTTAAACAGTTTACAGTAACACAATGGACCAAGAGGAAATCCAGATACCCCATGCATTGCACACCAGTCTCTCTTCACTCTGCCTTCCTCAGTTCAGCCTGATTATTCTTAAATCAGTTTCCCCATTATACCTCTTTCTTCATGTCATTTCTCAGGTTAAATGTCTCAACTTCTTCTTGTGAACAAGGATTAAAACCAAGGTTTTCAGCCAGATATCCAAAGCCCAACAGCGTTTAATTCTTTTTTCCCCCAAAGTTATATAATTCTAGGAAATGAAGCCCAGAGTCATCCTAATACTGGAGGACACTGTTTCATTTGTGAATGCTTATTGATGAACGCCAATATTGGTTTCTTTAGATTTTTTTCTCTAGTGGGCCAATCTATTTCTCTAGAGGTAAAAATTTAAATATTCTGTCTGTTGCATTGAAGAGTATATTACAAGTTGAACATTTACAAATTATCTACCAGAACATTCTTATTATTTTCAGACAATGAAATACAAAGCAAACCTCAAGTGGCTACTCCACACACTGTTCTTTTATTCCTATCTGAGAGGGCTGGCTCACTGCCGGGACCACAAGCTGAATGGTCCATTTGCCTTGACTGACTTTGAACCTGAAAATGACTGCACGAGAAAATGCCTGTTCCTCCAGTCGTGCACATCCTTCTACACCCAGCAGCATTTCTCTTGTTTATCAGGACTCTAGGCTCTGTTCACATGGTCAGACACCTCAGCTCCACTGTACCCATGCTCATAGAATTTATGCATTGGAGATGACTTACTGACACACTAGATGATGACCCAGGCTGGAGTCCAGCACTTTCCTGTTCCGCACATCAGTCCCACATTCCGGGCATTATTCTCTAAGCATCAGACTCAGAGGCAGTGAGACCTCTCCTAGCTCATGTTAAAGCATTCAGGAAGAGCCTAGATTACATGCTACCAGCAATTTTGTTAAAAGGCTGAACCACTGAAAGCAAAGTTTTCACTGAATATTTGCTTAATTTTTGGACATTCTAAGCCTTATATTTATATTTTACAAGAAGGTATAATATATCAAGTATTTAACTGTGAAAAATACAGGAGGTTTCATTCAATAGCATGGGAACAAAATAGACTTTACAGCTTGATTGGTATGATAGCAACTTATGATCGATCAGATTGCTAATTATGTCTGGCAAGGGCAGGAGAGATGGCCAAGGAGCGGGAAGCTCTCTGTTAGTTCTAAACTTCTAGAAGCAAAACCAAGAGACAGTGATTATTTCACACCCTGAACGTCTGTTTTGTGTATTTGAAACTTTGCTGCTAACTTCTGAGCAGTAGTGTGCCCCTTCCTCCCTACTTCATTTATTGGTTTCTATCTTTAAACACCTACATTGGAAAATTCTTACAAAGAATGATTCACCATCATTCTGAACTTTTCCTGTCTGTTCATTGTTTATTTACCATCACCTATGCCCCTAAAAGTTCTAAGAGGCTTTATAAGAACCATGAATATAATTATGCTATTAAAACCACAATTGAAATGATGAGACCAATAATAGAAAGGCAGAAATCATGAAAGATAATTTAGGCTAAGTTGTTACCTAAATTTATCTCTGAGATCTTTTTCAATGACTTAGAGGGACATACATAAATGAGATATATTTCCTTTCTCTCATTCCTTGGAACAAACATCTTAAGATCAATTTCTTATGAAGTTTTTTTTTTTTTGGGTTCAATGAATAATCTTGTTATATTCCACGGTTGCTTAATTTCCTGTGTGTGTGTGTGTGTGTGTGTGTGTGTGTGTATGCATGCATGTGTGTATGTGTGTGTTTGCTCTTTATGTTAATTGCTCTTAGGTAATAATATTTCTAATATGTTGTCTATAGATTAATTTGGGGAATAATATTATGTAAAATAATAAAAACTGAGTGTGTTCTAGACTAATAATCCATGATTAATAATAGACAGGTCAATCCTAATAATAATATAGTAATTTCTTCCTTGTACTGTAGACAACACTTTTTGCTTCATGTGGTTGCATTTTGAGCTTGTCAGTTGAAAGGTATTTTTCCTATCATTATTTTTTTGAATGACAGTTACACTTACTTAATGTCTCCCACAGATTCACTCAAAAAATGTATAGCATTTTTTTTGTCTCTTTCATTTAGTCTCTGTATTACGCCTGCCTGGTTTGAGTGTCTCTGATGATTTTTCCATGGTTCTGTTAATTTCTTTGTATGGAAGCCCAGATGTTTAATTTATTCTATCTCCCTTATTGTTATCTTCACATCTTCAAATTTTGGGGCATTAAATTCCAAATGTATAGTGCGACTCACTCATATATTAAGGGAATATTCTGTTTCAACCACAACTGGTGTAATAAAAACTAACATACTGTAATTCAACACTGACACTAACTACTAGGTTAGTGTCATACTCCACAGATTTAAGGGTCCAGTGCTTTATAAGACCAGCCTTACTTCAGACCCCAGCCACATGTGCTGTTCAGGAACCACCTGTGCTTATGAAAAATTGGCTAGCAATATATAGGGTTTCCTATGACCCCCTTCAGGCTCAATAATTTGCAAAAATAATATACAGAAGTCATTGAAAGTGCTATAGCTATGGGTAGAAAGTCTGGTCTGGGAGGGAGCACAAGAGTGCCATCAAGGTAAGGCATGCCACCTTCCTGGTGCAAAAATGCGCTTGCCAACAAAGGAGCTCCATTAAACTTTGGGTCCAGAGGTTTTGTTGGGGTTCATTGTTTTGCTAGTCAGTTTGTAGTCCGTCACTACAAAAAGTATCTGAGGTAGTTGATTTATAGAGAGGAAAGAGTTATTTTGACTCCGAGTCTTGGGTGTTTCGATTCACGATTGGCCCCATCGTGTGGGGCCTGTAGTGAGATGGCACACCATGGCAGAAGTGTGTAGTGGAGCAAATCTGCTTCTCTCTTAGACAGGAAGTGAAAGAGAATGAGAAAGGGGCTAGAGTCCCACAGTTTCCTTCAGGGACACACACCAAATGACCTCAGGACCTCCCACTGGGCCTAACATCTCAGATTCCATTACCATCACTCTGGAGACCAATCCTTCAGCACATGGGCCTTTGGGGACATTCAAGTTCTCAACTGCAGCTACCATGAAGGCATGATTACATCATTGGTTGCACAGTCCAACTCATTCTTCAGCTCCCCTACTCTCCTTGGGGGTCAGGCTGGCTCAAAGTTCCAATCCTTTAATAATGTGGTTGGGGATTGGAGTGGTGGCTCAGTAGTTGGAGCACTTGCGTGGCCTGCACAAGGACTGGAGTTCAAATCCCAGCACCACATACACAAGTAAGTGTCAGAAAAAAAAATAGATGAATAAATAAATTTTGTTCTTTCTCTCTCTCTCTCTTTCTCTATTCTCTATTAAAAAATAAAAAGATAATGCAGTTGGTCTTTCTGGTGACCAGTCCTCATCCTGAAGTTATATATGGGTCCACCATGAGTCACCTTATTAGCATGAAAAAGAAACTCCTAGCTCTTAAGAAATTATAAGGGTTTTGAAACTCTGTGCCTGGAACCAGGGATAAAGACTGCATGTATTATTTATTATATCATAGATCATAGCTCCAAAATTTAGAATGTATGAGCACTATAAAGGGGCCTGTTTAAAATGAAAATTCATTCTTTGCAGACTGGAAGTAGGGTCAGGACTTTCTAATTTTCAAGGGCATGGAAAGATTTCTACATGGCTGGTGAGTAGAAATTAGCACAGTCACTTGGAGAAAAAAATCTGACAGTATATATTAAACCAGAACACATGAATACCCTGATCCAGTAAATCTATTGCTAGGTAAATGCCTGACAAAAATGTCCATAGTCAGGAAAATTTGTAAAGCATTTTGAAATGCACATACACCTGTGTAGAAGTTTGCTAGGTTTTTCTGTCTACCCTCACCTTCTGGGTTTTCAAATTCATTGTTTTTGAATTATTTTATAACTCTGTAGGTTGTAGTAAGTGTATAGTGCTATGATATATTATTTTCCCCTAGAAATGCTAATGAATTTAGTACTGTGGAAAGCAACTTATTACTGTCCAGTTAATGTTTACCAGTCTAGCATTTAATTATAAATTCACTCCAGCATTCCTCATTGCCTATAGATGTGTGTATTATTTGAATTCTCCTTTAAACCAGTGGAACATTTTACTGATTTGCTAATTAATTATTTATATAAATTTTTGGTCCATGTTCTTTTTATATTTGTATGACAATCATGATTTCACCTTTAAAAAAATATATATATTTTCCACCACCAAAAACATGCTGTGATATTCATGGAATCACTGTTTGTAGTACACATGGGGAAGATAGAGTTAGCCATGGGTCTGCGACTCTGTTTCATCCTCCTTAGGGACACCTCAGGCAGTTTTGACCTCCTTTAAACATACTGATGATGTTTACTAGCTGGAAGATAAATGAGGGTCTTCTGGGGCTGCTATATACTGATTTCATACCTATGAAATTCGTTTAGTATGCTACACCTACCTGATCTGTCTGGGTGGTATACTGTAAATAAATCTTTAGTGAAAATATTCAGAGGGTAGGAGTTTTTACTTCATTTCCCTGAACCCAAAAAATATTTTGGTGCAGAAAACAAGGTGACCCATGAAGCCAAACCTAGAAAGAGGAAAAGTAATGATTGCCTTTGATAACATGTCAGAACATTTTATGAAAATTTTACTTAACTCTCATCTGAAACTCTTAGAGGTGTAATGTTGTGGTTACAGCATATTTGAATAATAATGCACAACTGATAAATGCACGTAAGTTAAAGCTCTTTAAAGTAAGAGGTTAACCAGCAAATATTGATGCTATAGTTTATTGCATGTTAGACAGCCAGCTTCATACATAATTTAACGATCTTATTTAGACACATTCAGACATTTCTTTCTTGACTAACTGAACAGATTCCTTTTTTCTCAGCTGTGCTTCATGTAGGTTCTTGATGATTTCTTCATTGATAGGCCTAGGGAAAAAAGACATTCTGATATACTATCACGAAGATGGAGACCCTAACAATTCTTACATACCCTTATATTGTTGCATATTACTTAAATTTCACCATTTTCATACTTCATGCAATAGTTAATTAAAAATTAAAAATTTTAAGAAGTCAAATAATATTCATGTAAGAATACAAATTCAGTATCTCATTACAACTTATTCAGTAATTATTTTTAGCATATTTATGATGAGAATCAGTGTGAATTTTTTGGTCATTCTTATTTATAGTCATATTGGGAAGGAAAGTTTGCTTTTTAAAAGGTTTCTTATATTGGTTTCCTCATACTTCAACAGAACTCAGTGCTGTTTTGGGATTCAGCATCTTAGTGGGCCTTTTATTTATGAAAAAAAAAGACTTGGATGAAGGAGGTGAAGAAAACATAGAATTAAGATGCTCTTCAAACCTAATGCAAGATGAAGCTTTGGGGGAACAAGCTGGTTTTGCTTTCCTTTTCAATTTCAAAGATTTTTTTTTTGAAATAGCCTTATTATTTACAGTATGTGCTCTCTTCTTTTGTTCTAAACCTGTGGGCTTTTTAAAATACCTGTTAATTAAAATTATCCAATGGAGGTCAAGTTCCCAGGCTAATACAGTACTTAAGAATTGTGGGACAAATAAAAAAAATAACATATGCATAATAACAATATAAGCATGAAAAGAGAGAAAGAAACAGAAGGAATATTTGAAGTAATAATGACTAATAATTTTCCCAAACTAATGTCATATAATAAATTTCAAATCCAGGAGTCTTAGAGAACAAGCAGGATAAATTCCCAAAGAACTACATTAAAACATATTCAAGCTTTAAAAAAAAGCAAAGATAAAATAACTTGAAAAACACTAGATATGGTGGGGAGAACACCTTGACTGTAGATATAGGAAGATATAGAGATTATATCTGACTTTTCCTCAGATACAATGCAAGCAAGAAAAACACACAGGAATATATTTATAGCATTGAGTGGGAAAGACCAACATGAAGCTTGGTACCTGATGAGATTATCATTTAAAAGTGAAGAGAAAATACTTTCAGAGAAGCGCAAGAAGCTCCTTCAATTTTTGCTCATAAATGTGGTGTGGAAGAAATACTACAGGTTTTTCAGAGAAAAGGAAATGATAAAAGTTGAAAACTCATATCTACATATGAAAAGAAACAGCACAGAAGGAATAAATAGAAGAAAAATAAAATTTTTGTTTCTTTCTCTTAATTATCAAAAATTTGCTCAAAATAATGATAGCAACAATATAATTGATTATGCTTAATACACTTGGTTAAATATATACACATGCTCATACATAAATGAAATGAATGATAGCAACAAAACTATAGACTGGAAGAAAGATTAAGGATTATTATTGTAAGATACTTGCATTTCCCATGAAATGGCAGTTTTATTTACAATGGCACATGGATTAGTTGTAAATGTATCTTGCTAACACAAGAGTAACCACTAAGAAAAAAGAAGCAGAACTGGTATGATAAGAAAGGACATATACTAAATCATACAAAGTGAACTATTAAAAGCATAAAAGGCAGTAAGAGAAAAAAGAAAGAAAGAAAGAGAAAAATAGGAACAAAAAGAACAAAGGCAAAAAATATAAAACAGTAACTAACATGGTAGTTAATCTAACTATCAATGATCACTTTGGATGTCATTGTTCTAAATTCGGCAATTCAAAGAGATTCCATGGTTTGGTTATTGTAGATTGCACTGCTATAAATATTGAAGTAGTAGTATTGTAGATCTTTTGTACAAAGACCAAGGAGTGGGGTATCTGGGTCATATGGTTGTTTTGTTCCTAGTTTTTTGAAGCATATTTACACTGCTTTACAGAGTGGTTCTACGAACTTGCAGTTCCACCAACAATGTACAAGTATACCTGTCACCCACAACCTCACCAGCATTTTTTTTTTTACTACTTGTTTTGGACAATTGCCGCTCTGACTGAAATCAACCCAAATGTCCATAAATAGATGAACAGATCATGAAAATGTGGTATGTGTACACAATGGAGTTTTACTCATCCATAATGAAGAATGAAATCATTACATTTTCCAGTAAATGGATGGAAATTAAGAAAATCATGCTAAGTGAAATAAGCCAGACTCAGAAAGTCAAGGGCTGAATGTTTCCTCTCATATGTAGAAGTTGGAACAAAATAAGGAAAAGAAGGTGATGGGGAGGGGAACAGATACCATAAATACATAGGAAGATCAGTGGAGTAGGAGAATCAGAGAGAGGAAAAAAGGGAAAGGGGAATAAATATGAAATGAATTTTAAAAAATCATGTAATATACATATTTAAATGTAACCAAAGGGAATTTCACCCATATATATATATATATATATATATATATATATGTATGTATATACATATATATAGGCATATATATAAAGTACCATATAGACATATATAGAGAGTACTATGTATATATATATATATAAAAAATATAAGTATCAATCAATAAAATATTGAAAGGAAGATCACTACAGTAGAAGAAGGAGAATAGGGCAAGGGAGACAGGAAAAGGGAGGATGAATGGGAATAAAAATCAAATTCCTTGAATGTAGGATTTTGTCAGAATGAACCCAAATACCAAGTATAATTATCATGTTCTAATTAAAAAATAATAAGAGATTGCCGGTGTACCAAAAATACAAGACCTAACTATATAGAGTCTATAAGAAACCATTTTAAATAAAAAGATATATGTAGACAAAGAGTAAATGAATAACAAAGATATATGTGCCACCACCAAACACAAGAAACCAGGGGTGGCTATAATAAATTAAGACAAGGCAGACTTCACAGCAGGAGAAGTTACCATGTACATAGAGGGGTATTGGATAATGGATAATAAATGGACCAATTATCTAAGAAGACATAAGCCTTAATGTGTATGCATCTAACCAAAAAAATAGAAATATATAATACAAAACTTGTAAATCCACAATGATAAATAAATGAATTCATTATTTTAGTTGGAGATTTTAACACCAGTCCATCAGTAATTAATAGAGCCAGCTCTGTTCCTGTTGTCATGTCCTGAGCTGCTTCCCTGCACCACACCCCTGCCATGATGTTCTGTTTCATTTGGGCCAGAGGTATGGAGTAAGGCATCTATGGACTGAGACCTCTCAAGCTGCAAGGGCCAAAAGAGACTTTTCCTCTGTTAATTGTTCTTGTTAGGTCTTTTGGTTACAGAGACAAAACTAAAACAAAACTGACTGATTGAAACAAATTGGTCCTAAGTAGTCATTGCTAAGCTAACCATGTGATTCAGAGGTCTTTGGAGCAGGTTTGTTGAGTGGGCATGGGGTTGAAAAATTGAGAGATACAAGCTGGAAAAACTTTAGAATATGTAAACAGAGCTTAATACACAGTTCTGGTGGGAGGTCAAAAGATCATAATGCTGATACGACTGGGCTCATGAGGTTTCAGAGGAGAAGGTAGAATCTATTGGAAACTGGTGAAGAGGATGTTCATGTTACATCCTGGCAAAAGACTTGTCTATATTTTTCCCATGTCCTGAGACTCTTTGTGAGGTTGAGTTTAAAGGATAGACTAATTAATCTTGTTGAGAAACTTTCAAGGTGGCACAGCTTTCAGAAAGGGGGCATGGATGTTGCTGGAGGCTTTTGGCCAAGTATACTGTGATAATCAGCTGCAGAGAGCAGTTCAGAAAGATTTAAAAATCTTGCAATTTAGCCAAAAAATATGTAACTGCGGACTAAGGAAGGTGTGGCTGTTAAAAGGGATTATAGCCATTAAAGAAATGTTAAGTGGGGCTGGAGCGGTGGCTCAGCGGTTTTGGCGCTTGCCTGGCAAGCACGAGGACCCGGGTTCAAATCCCAGCACCACGTACACAACTAAGTGTTGGAGCAACTAAGGCCATGTGAAAAATCTCAATAAAGTTGTTTCTCTCTTTCTCTGTCTCTCTCACTGTCCCTCTCTCTTGAAAAAAAAAAAAAAGAAATGCTAAGTACTTTACAAAGATACAATAGGAAAAATAACTTGAGAGCATCTCAAGAATTGGCAGTACCATACCCATCTCAAGCTCAAGGGTATAAAAGTAAAAATTCCTTTAAGAAGAAAGCATGGGGGCAATGTGCTTGCACAGGAGTGACTAGAAAGTTGCTTCGTCATTCTCAGGCGTGGCTACTGCTTGAGATGGTGGCAGACCTTGGTGTCAACTACATGGTGCTGGTTCTGGTGGGTTGTAGGATACTGGGATTAGAGGGTCATGGAGGCTTCCTCTGATATTTCAAAGGAAAACCTGGGGAGACCAGGCAAAGTGTAGTAGTCAGCATCCCTGTTGGCTGCTCCTGAGAGGGAGATGCATGAAGATGTGAGAGGAAGTTGAAGTTGCCACAGAGACTCCCAAGATAAACACATGCCAGTGTTGTGGAATGTCTGCTGAGGTAAGGAGCAGGAATCAAGCAGAGCCAAGCCAAGCCAGAGGCATGTGGACGTGACCAGCAAGGCCACTGGGGTAGAGCTACACAAGTCCAATACTCTGTGCCCCAGATGCAGACCGTAGAGCTACAGGTCTTGTTGGCCTCACTGGATTTCAGTCTTGCTTTGTCCCATCCCTTCTTTCTGTGCCCCAATTTCTACCTTGTAAAATGGAAATGCTACTTTATGCATTATATGTTGGATATATGTGACAAATCTTAGCTGAGACTCGAGGACTGTAAGGAAATCATCCATGAGTTTGCCTTGCGTCTCGGATAAGATTTTGAACATGGACTTTTGGGTACCGATGAAACAAGATTATGGTAACTTTTGAGGACTACATATGTTTTGCATTGTGAGATGGGCATGGGCTTTTAGGGGCTAGGATCACAGTGATATGGTTTAGATATGAGGTGTCCCCCAAAAATCTCGTGTGTGAGGCATGCGAGGATTTTCAGAAGTGAAATGATTAGCTTATGAGAAGTGTTGTAACCTGATCCACTGATGGCAACAAACTGGGTGGTAACCGTAGGCAAGTAGTATGTGGCGTTGCCGTGTACATATTGTCCTTGGTGAGTGGGGCTCGCTCTGCTTCCTGTTGCCACGTTCTAAGATGCTTCATTTCTGGCCCACAGCAATGGAGTTGGTCATCTATGGACTAAGAACTCTGAAACTATGAGACAAAACAAACTGTTCCTCATTAAAAAATAAGAAAAGAAAAGGAAGGAAAGAACAAATGAAAAAAGGAATGAAGCAAAAAAATCAGAACATAGCTGAACTCAAAAACACCATCAGTCAACTAAGCAACGTTTGTATCTGTCAGTCACTTTATCCAAAAACAGCAGAAAAACGATTCTCATTAAGTTCACGTGGAAATATTCTCCAAGATATAGCACATTCTGTGTTACAAAGCATGTCTTAACATATTTGAAAAAAGAGAAGTATTACAGTGTCTGCTCTCAGAACACAATGGAATTAAACTAGAAATAAATAAGAGAAAGACAGCTGGAAAAATCATAAAATACTTGCAGATTCAGCAAAACACTTCTAAATAATATATTGAATCAGAGAAGAAATCTCAATTTGCAAATATTTTGAATTAAAGAAAAATGAAAGGATAATTTTTCAAAATATGTGGGATATAGTCCAAGCAATGTTCACAGGGAAATTTATAGCACTGAATGTTTGTATTGTAAGGTACACGCTCTCCTGATGAAGTGCCATAGTTTTATCTGAAGATGCACATGGATGGTTGTAAATCTGCATTGCTAATACTAGGGCAATAGAAACACTCATCACTGGTAGAAAGACAAAACGGTGTCTTCACTTTGAAAGACAGCATGGCAGCTTCTTAGGAAACTAAAAATATTCTTACCATCCACTGGTCATGCTACTCAATATTTACCCAAATGAATTGCAAATTTACTTTCACACAAAAACCTGCACACAGATATTTAAGGAACTTTTATTCAGAATTGCCAAAACTTGGAAACAATCAGGATGTTTTTCTGTCAAAGAATGGTTAAATAAACTGAGGTACCTACAGACACTGGAATGTTATTCAGCACCTAATAGAAACAAGATATCAAGACATGAACAGACATGGAGGAATCTTAAAGTCATATTGCTAAGTGAAAGAAGCCATCCTGGGAAAGCTACATACTTTATATTTGAACAGTGTAAAATTCCATAAAAGCCAAAACTATGAAGACAAAAATATGATCAGTGGTTGCCATGACTTGATGGGGGGAGGTCGGGGGAGATAGGAATTAATAGGTAGAATACAGAGAGTTTTGTGGGCAGTGAGACTGTTCCATCTGATACTATAATGGTAGATACTTGTCATTACAAATTTCCGGGACCCATAGAAGGCACAGTACCGAGAGTAAGATCTCATGCAAACTACAGATTTTAGTGGACAGATTTTAGTTATATCAATGCAAGTTCTTTGGTCATAACAAATATACCACTCTTGAGTAGATTTTAATGGGGTGGGAGGTTTTGTGTTTGTATAGAAAAAAAAAAACATTGAAAAACATGAAAAAAATCCCTGTATCATATGGTCAAATTTGTTGTGAAGCTAAAGATGCTCTTAAAAAGTAGCTGGTGGATTTTAGGAATAAAGAATTCCTGACACAACTTTAAGTTTTTTTTTTCTTTTTGCTATTTCATTCTCCAATCTCACTCCATTACATGAAAAACTTCAATAAAGTCAGAAAACTCATAAGAGACTTACTCATGTCTATTGTACTTGGGAAATAAAACAGAGGATTCATGTCTATGCCAGATGTGAGATGGCACTGGAAACCGGCTGCAGGAATTTTGAGAAAAGGCAATTAAAGAGAAATCTCCACTATAATCTGGGGCTTAACAGACAACAACTAAGAAGACAGGCGTTTCTCTAACCTTCACCTAGATATATAAGAATGTCCTACAGCTACAGTTAGACCTTTAAATGTTAGAGAGCTAAATGTAACAAACCTTTGTATTTTAAAAATAAGCAAATCACATTAGCTAAAATCACACCACATAACATAATGAGGATGAAGAAAAACATCAGAAAAAGTCAATTTTCATGTATTTGTTAGTATTTCATTTAAAATTGCTATTATTTTTTTTAAAAAATCATGATTATACAGTTTTTTTAAAAGGTAGAGAGAAAGAGAATGTCAATTTTACTTATTTTTTCATCTTGCTTTTGTTTTTCCAACACTTATTTGGGTATGTGGTACTGGGGTTTGAACCCAGGTCATCATGCATGCCAGGCAAGCACTCTACCACTGTGCTACCACTCCAGCCCCTTGATATAGTTTTAAATTGCTTTTCAAAACTATTTTCTTGATATATAGTGCACATAGGAAAAATACATTCATAAATGCATGTTAGTATATAGTTACAAACTAAATCTTGCTTCCACACCAAGAAAGAAGATATTACCAACATTCTAGAAGGTTCCTTCATGACTCATACAGACACTCTGTCAATGGTAGCTAACCACTATCTTAACTTGTGAGATCACTGATTCATTTTGCCTGTTTTCGTCCTTTATATGAGCAGAAGCATAGAACATTGATTCTTTGGTTTCTGTCTTCTTTTGCTCAACAGTATATTGGCATTGTTCATCTATATTAACATAGATGAGTAACTTCATTGCTCTGGGAGATTTTGTGCATATATCACATTTTAAAAACCCAATCTGTAGATAGATATTTAGATAGTTTAGAATTTAGTGGCATAAATATGCTAGTGGATAAATGGTGTTACATAAGACATTCCATGAGCTGGATATTATAAACAAAGTACTCATTACAAATGTTTTCTTAGATGTATTTTTACTTGCAAAACTGTAAACTATCACAGTTGAATTGTAAACTATCACAAGGAATAAAATGCTTCACAGAGTGTCACTGGCACTCTTGTGTGGTCTTACTTTGAGTCCTCTGGTTTTCCACCTCAATTTTTTGGCATTATGCAGAGGTGATTTTGAACACCTTTCACAGCTAATTGATTCTAATGTTTGTTTCTAAATTCCTTCTAATTTTCTATTTATATTAATTTTGCCATGTGAATAACGGCAATTTTATTTCTTCAATTTCAACAATTATAGTCCATTTTTCTTGCTTTATTGCACAGACTATAATTTCTAGTACATTTGCTTAAACAATGGTTATGCTAAGCATCATTAATTTCTTCTCTGATGGAAAGGTTTTCACTATCTTAATTATAAGGTTTGCTGAATTTTATGGATGCATTATTTGTCAGATTTAGAAATTTCCCTCCTATTCTTAGTTTGCTAATTTTCTCTTGTGAATTCTTGTTGAATTACTATATTAATTTTATATTTTAGAGATACTAGCAAGAATATTATTTTCTTGTATGTACTTTAATTTTGTACTTTTCATATTATAGTTTTGGTATCCTCATTAAATATTTTGATGAATTATTTTCTTTCTTTTATATTGGTGCATCATATTTTTATATGTTGAAGGGATCTGTTGTTATGCATTCATATATGGATATGTTATGAGAATATTATTTGGTACCATTCCTTCTCAGCACTCCCTACCCCTTCTCCTTCTCCTCACAGTCTCTTTTTCTCCACTAATCTCCCCACAATTATGTATTTGTATTTGTTTATGTTACTTTTTTATTTTTCCAGTTTTAAGTGCCTCCATGGGTACTATTCAACATCTCAGGGGTCAAAGTATATCATACTGTATTTAGAGCCCCCCTTTTCAATCCCCATCCTCCCCACAGCTCCTCTCCCCCATCACACACATAAGCAGACTTCCCACAGTTCATTTGTTAATCAGAGTTTGATGAATTTATTATATGAACTTGACATTCTCTCTCCCTTTCCTTTGTTTTACTCTAGCTTCCACATATGAGAAAAAACATTAGATTTTTGAGTCTGTGAGTTTGGCTAATTTCATTTAGCATAATTATCTCCATTTCCATCCATTTCCTTGCAAAGGCCATGATTTCACTCATTGTAATAGCTGAGTAAAACTCGTGTGTGTGTGTGTGTGTGTGTGTGTGTGTGTGAGTGAGAGTGACAGTGACAGTTTCTTGATCCATTCATCCAGTGATAGACATCTGGGTTGATTCCATAATTTAGCTATTATGAATTGTGTCGTGATAAACATTGATTTAGCTGTGTCCCTGTACTATGCCAACATTTTATCTTCTGGGAATATACCTAGGAATGGGTTAGCTGGGTCATACAGTGGTTCCATCCTAATTTTTTGAGTTGTCTCCATACTGCTTTCCAGAATGGTTGTGATAGTCTATAGTCCCATCAAGAATGTACAAGATTCCTCTTCTTCCCGCAACCTTTCCAGCGTTTATTGTTTGTAGTCTTACTCTTTGTAATTCTGACGGAAATGAGGTGAAATCTTAATGTAGTTTTAATTTGCATGTCTCTGCTAGAGATGTTGATAATTTTTCATATATTTATTGACCTTTCGTATTTCTTGTTGAGAAGTTTCTGTTTAATTCTTTTCCCCATTTATTGATTGAGTTGAATGTGTTTTTGATATTAAGTTTTTTAAAAGTTTTTTGTATATTCTGGATATTATTCCCCTGTCAAAGGAGTAGTGAGGCATGATTTTTTTTCCTGTAGGCTCTCTCTTCAAGATCTAATTCTTTAATTCTTTAGCTGTGCAGAAGCTTTGTAGTTTAATGGCATCCCACTTATTAATTCCTGGTTTTAATTCTTGCACTGTGGGGGTCTTATTAAGGAAGTTGGTGCCAACTCCTATATAATGGAGTATTGTGCCTGTGTTTTCTTCTAAGAGTTGTAAGGTGTCTGGTTTAATTCCTAAGTCTTTCATCTATTTCAATTTGATTATTGTGCAGGGTGAGACACAAGGATCTACTTTCAGCTTCTGCTTATGATTGTCCAGTTTTCTCAGCATCATTTGTTATAAAAGCTGTCTTTTCTCCAAGATACGTTTTTGCCCCATTTGTCAAATATCAGATGGCTAAAGATTTGTGGTTTTGCCTTTATATCTTCTATTCTATTCTGTTGGTCTTCATGTCTATTTTGATACCAATACCACGCTGTTTTTGTAACTTTAGCTCTGTATTATCGTTTCAGACCAGGTATTGTTATACCTCCTGCTCCACATTTTTTCCCCGAAGTATTGTTTTGGCTATTCTGGATCTATTGTTCTTCCAAATGAGTCTATGAATTGATTTTTCTACATCTGTGAAGAATGACATTGATATCTTAATGGGATTTCATTGAATCTGTACAGTACTTTTGGCAGAATGGCCACTATAATTATATTAATTCTGCCTATCCAAGAACATTGGGTGTCTTTCCATCTTCTCAGGTCTTCTTCAATTTATCTTTTCAACTTTCTATAATTTTCATTACAGAAATATTTTACTTCCTTGGTTAGATTAATTTCCAGGAATTATACTTAATTGAGGTTATTGTGAATGGGATGGATTTCCTGATTTCTTCCTCTGCCAACTCACTATTGGAGTATAGGAAAGCTTTTGATTTTGGGGTGCTGATCTTACATCCTCCAACTTTGCTAAATTCATTTATATGCTCTAGTATTCTTCTGGTAGGGTTTTTGGAGTCTTCTAGGTATAGGATCATATCATCAGCAAATACAGATTGTTTGACTTTCTGTTTTCCTATTCATATATCTTTGATTTCTTTCTCTTGCCTGATTATTGTGGCAAGGGTTTGAGGACTGTGTTGAATTAGAGTGGCAAGAGTGGATGTCCTTCTCTTGTTCCAAAATTTACTGGAAATACTTTGTTTTTCTCCATTAAATATGAATTTGGCTAGAGTTTGTCATAAATGGCCTTTATAATGTTAAGGTAAGTTCCTTTATTCCCTAGCTTCTCCAGTGAGTTTTTTTAAAATTGGTGCAATATCATATTACATAATGAAGGGATTTGTTTCTTCACTTTCATACATACATATGAAATGACAGAGTAACTTAAACCCAATTCTTGCACAGGATCTCTTATCCTTCTCCCACTCTCCAACATCATGTCTTCTCTGTAATTCCTCCATGTTATAGGTATAAAAGACAATGTACATGTATTTTAATCATTGAAATTTCTAGATTTTCAAATCTAGCAATTCTAAGGAATTAGACCATGAAAAGGAGGCCTAAAGAATAGAAAAAAATACCCAAATATACCCACCTGCCTGTGTATTTTTGGGCTTCAAATATACTCTATCGTTCTCCAGTGTTTTTAACATGAGTGGATATTGTATTTTATCAAAGGCCTTTTCTGCATCTATTGAGAATCATCATGTGGTTTTTGTCTTTAATTCTATTGATTTGCAGTTGTTGAACCAATCTTGTATCTCTGGAATGAAACCCTTTTGATCGTGGTGTATGACATTTTTTTTTACATGTTTTTGAATGTGGTTTGCTAGTATTTAAGGATTTCTGCTTCTATGTTCATCTGGGATTTTGGTCAGTGGTTTTCTTTTCTTGATGCATCTTTGTCAGATTTGGGTATCAAGGTTATGATTTCCTCATAAAAAGTTTTCAGGAGGGGTTGGGGATTTAGCTCAGTGGCAGAGTGCTTGCCTAGCATGCACAAGGCCCCGAGTTCGATCCTCAGCCCTGAAAAAAAAGAAAAAAGAAAAAAAAAAGTTTTCAGGAGGGTTCTATCTCTTTCAATTTTATGGAACACCGAAAGATAGAGAGGTGCTAGTTCTGCAAAGGCCTGGTAGAACTCAGCTGAGAATCCATCAGGCCTTGGGCTTTTCTTTTCTGGAAGGCCTTTAATGGCTGCTTCAATTTCATTACTTGATATTGGTCTGTTTAGGGTTTCTATATCATCCTTTGTCAATTTGGGCCTGTCATATGTGTCTAGAAATTTGTCAATGTCTCCTAGATTTTTCAGCTCATTGGAATTTAAGTCTTCAAAATAAGTTATTATAATCCTCTGAATTTCATCTTTGTTTTCATCTCTGATTTCATTGATTTGTTTCTTTTCATTTTTTCTGTTGTTAAGATTGGCTAAGGGTTTGTCAATTTTTATTTATTTTTTCAAAAACCATTTCTTTGTTCAGTTATTCTTTGTGTTGTTTTATATATTGAGCTGATGTAAACGTTGATGTAGCTGTGTCTTCATAGTATGCTGATTCTAGCTCCTCTGGCAAAATACCCAGGAGTGGGATGGCTATGCCTTATAGTGGTTCCATCCCTGATATTTTAAATAATCCCTGCACTGCTTTCCAAAGTGGCTGTATCAGTTTGTAGTCCCACCAGCAGTTGTGTTAGTGTTCCTTCCTCCCTACAACAACTCCAGCTTCTCTTATTGTTTATATTATTCATTGCTATTCAGACTGGAGTAAGGTGAAATTCATATTGTTTTGATTTGCATTTCTTTGATGCTAGTGATGAAGAACACTTTCCCATATATTTATTGACTTCTTGAACTTCTTCTGTTGAGAAGTTTCTATTTAGTTCTGTTTTTTGTTTGGATTGTTTGTGGGTTTGATATTAAGCTTTCTGGGTTCTTCATATATCCTAGATATTAGTCCCCTGTCAGAGGTATAGCCGGCCATGATTTTCTCCCATTCCGTGGGTTCTCTCTTAATGTTCTTGACTAAATACTCCACTGTGTAGAAGCTGCTCAGTATGATGGCATCCCAGTCATTGATTCTTGGCTTTAATTCTTTTGCTATTGGAGTCTTGTTGATCTGGCAGAGAAATTTCTAACATAGTACCCGGGCAGTACCATGGGTATTACTGGTAACTATTAGCAAAGATAATAGTGATTTTCAGGACAGGAAGGCAAAAAGGAAAGATTTGAAAATTTGGACTTGAAAGATGGGAGTAAATCTTTAATAATTGCAATTATTAAAGACATTACCACCACTAAATAAATTCTAAAGACTTTGCCCAAATATTTGAAGAGATAAGGAGATTGAACAGAAAAGATTTACTAACTATGAAATAAAACATGAGAAAGTGCTCTAAATCATTAGTAATCAGAGAAATGCAAATGAAAACCACATTAAGATATCACCTTACACCAGTCAGAATGGCAAAGATGAAGAAAATAAACAACAATAGATGCTGGAGGGGCTGTGGAGAGATAGGCACACTAACACACTGTTGGTGGAGCTGCAGACTGGTACAGCCCCTCTGGAAAGC